>RJWH01000191.1:1155685-1185923 GCA_004363575.1 Solenodon paradoxus | reverse complement strand
TTTTTCTGGAATTAGCCTCCTCAGGACCAATTCCAAAATGGACCTGTACCATTTTACACAGTGAGTTCACACTGCATAGCTGGTTCTTTATGGTGAAACAGACACAGTCACAGAATGTCAAATGTGGGTTTGCATTAAATGATGATGCTGAGACTACTGCAGTGTCTGCAAGTTGGCTAGGACTGCCATAACAAAGTACCACTGACCAGATGGCTTAAACAACAGGAATGTATTGCCTCACAGTTCTGGTCTCTAGAAGTCTATGATCAAGAACTTGGCACAGTTGGTTTCTTCTGATGGCCTGCCTCTCTTTTTGGCTTATCAGTGATGATCTTCCTCTGGTGTCTTCACATAGCCTTCCTTTCTTCCCTCCTTCTCTCCTCTCCTCCTCCCCTCCTTCCCTTTCTCTCCTCCCTCTTCCTCCTCCTCCACCTTCTTCCCTCCTCTCCTCCCTCTCCCTACCCTCTTCCTCCTCCTCCTGCTGCTCCTCCTGTTCCTCCTCCTCTTCTTCTTCTCCTACCCTCCCCTTCCCTCCCCTCCTGTTCCCTCTCCTCTCTTCCCCAATCCTCTCCTCTCCTGTCCTCTCCTCTCTTCTTTCTCTCTCTGTCTTAACTCTTCTTGTAAAGACACCAGTAATAATGGGTTAGAGTCCACTCATATGAACTCATTTTACTTTGCTGACCTCATTCTACTCTCTCCTAAAATACAGTCACATTCTTCAGTACTTGGGGGTTAGGACATGACAGATTCTCGTCTTGACCAAGCTTAGTCAGGCTCTTGTTAGCTTTCTTTTTTACTAGGCTTGACCTTGGGTTCCCATGTCCTTTTCATAGTATCCATTTCTAGCAAGAATCCTGCTAAATCAGTTTAACTAGAATCCCCTGTCTTCAACATCTGATCACCCTCTGTATCTGATTGTGTTCTTCCTCCTCTACATTCCCTCAGGTGATACCTGAGCCTGCTTTCAGTAAGAATCCTTTTAGGTTGGTTTTGCCAAAATTTTTCCTTACCCCAGTTTCCGTTTAATAATCTTTCATCCACTGACTTCCACCCTGCTTCTTGGCTGCAAAGTCCCATTCTTCCTGTATTCACAGTTGAGTCTAATCTCTCCCCTGCTACACAACACCTCATTGTTATGATCCTTACACCCACTGTTGAGAGTTACCCTAAATGAAGTCCACAGAATCATTCTCCAACAAGTAGCGTGAATAATTTTTTCTTTCAGATTTCAATATGTGAATTTTGAGAATAATACAAATTTATCCCATAATTTAGGGTCTTGAAACTTTGGAGAAGTTATGGAAAGGGAGCCCCAAACGTTAGTTTCTCCTTCGGGAAATAAGAAGAAGAGGGAGGGGAAATGGGAGAAATGGGAAGAAGAGGGTCAGGGAGGAGGGAGAGGAGAGAGAACAAGGAGGATAGAGAAAATCCCTATTTTTCTTAGATTTCTATAGAACACCAAATTGGTGGGGGCAGCCTGGAATGCTGCACTGGGGACAAAGGAAGGGGAAATAGAGCAAAGCATTGTCATCCTGTAGGATGCCTCTTCCACAGAGCTTAGGAAAATAACAAAATAAACAAATGCTGTGGCATTCTGTCATATGTAACTTATAGCAATTTGAACTCCCACTAGTATTCCACAACAAAGAATTATTGCTAGTTTTTGATTACCTACTAGTTCAGCCCAGCAAAGAAGTTAAAGGCAAGGGCCCAAACACCAGGCAACACTGAATTTTAGTCCTGGTTCTACCACCTTCCATGTGATTTTGAACAACGCACCTTCTCTGCACCTTCTTTTTGACATGATGACTATGTCTTCTTCAGAGGGCTCCAGTGAGGGATTATATGAGACGGTAAAGGTTATTATCATTTACTATTAATATTTTTCAGAGACAAATATTACATAAATGTAGTACAAATATATAAGTATAAATAGAGACAAATATAGTTTTACAAATATATTTTACATATTTTAATCTCCATAAAGTGCTGAAATCTATATCATCGGCCCCACAGTCTCCCTAGTATCCCACCTACCCTGTCATCATGCAGAACAATTTCCACGAGGACATTTATGAAGATTTAAATCCCCATAACAGATGGAAACAGCCTCAAGATCATGTCGTTCTTCCCTTCTTCAGATGGTACATTCTAACCTGTGTAGCTGCTCTCTTAGCACAGTTCCTATGACAACCTCTCTGGGATAGTCTTCTGCTCATCCATAGTACTCATGACTCTTATTATTAAAAGAAAAAATCAGATAAGGCCTTACATAAGGGTTTTGTTAATGGGAAATCTTCCGTTCATGGGGATCTTAAAAAGGAGCCATGATGCTGCATCAACCAAAGCTTTAACTTGCTTTGCCAAAATGTTATAAAACCCCATAGACACACATCCTTTCCAGACCAATAATTGGGAACATGCACGATTAGATCCCATAGTTACTAGTACAGTTTCATTCTGATGTCGAGCATTAAAAAATCTTTTTCTTCATGTCTCTTTTGGTGTTACTGTGATTTACTTTCAAAATGGAGGCAATTAACATTGAGAAATCCTCAGCACACAATTTAACTCTAATCTACACTCTAGGGGTCAATTAGCATATGAAACATAAAATTAGCACCCTAAGAATTGGCCAGGTGGCATTCAAAAGTATTCTTTGTCAAAATCAATACAATCAATGTTCTATTATTCAGCATGTTAGAAATTATTGGTGAGGTGTGTATGGGTCAAAGGAAAAATCTCTTCATTTCTTTTAGGTTCCCCATTGGCTGAATAAATGAAAAATTAACATTACCTAAGGTGAGTAAGAGAGAAGTCCAGATTTAATAACACACCTATTGAGAATTTATATGGTGGTAAATTCTGAGGTGGCGGAGGCAGACCACATTTATATCCTTAGCTGAGGCATGGAGCTCTTAGGGAAGGAAGGAGGTGGGTCTCCATGTGGCAAGGAGGGATAACTCATGCTTACTCTTACTCTAAAAGTAAAGATAACTAACTCCTCTCTACATCCTTCTAGAAAATAGGGGCAAAAATAAATAATAAATAACAACAAAAAAACCCATTTCTTCATTAGGAGAAGGCCCAGGGATAGCAGATGGTTTCTTTGACTAAGGGAAGGGCTAAAGGCTTAGAAGAATTAGAGCTTCACTTTTGCCTTTGGGACTATCCTTCACTGTCCTTGATTCTTCATGTCCTAGTGGGGCATGTACAGGAGACAATTCTGAGGAGCCTGGGATATTCTGTTTTAGTCCCATCAGGTGCGTCCTGGTAGCCTACCAGTTTAGTACACTGGGCGAAGTTCACATACATCCCAAGAATCCAGGTTCAAGATGCAGAGCCAGGGGGAACAACCAAGATGAACTTATAAATAAAATAAAGTACTTCTTCATCTCTTCCTTCCTGCCTATTTGCCTTCATTCCTGCCTGCACCTTTCCTTTAAAAAAAAAATTATTGGTGAAATTATTGAGGTTTAAGCTAGAAATTGGGCACCTGCATTTCTTAAGAATAATGGATGATAGGCAACTGTTCCGGTCAGTAGTTGATACCAAGGGGACACCTTTCAGATCCAAGACCCATCAACCCTTTGGTCCTTCCTTAGTGGGTTATCCTGTCATCTGATCTGCCAGAAAGACATGGAACCCACCACCTCCATCAGAGCACTTGTCATCTCAGAATTTTGTGAAGAAACTGGTCTGTGTCAAGGGTTGAGACTGAAAATATGCATGTATGACTCATTGCTTAAACTAGTATTATTTGAAAAGTGCTTCTGCTACAACTGCCTTGTGGGAAGGTGATAGGTTAGAAACAAAGAGCTGACATTCCTTCCCCTTTAGCTCCTGGAGGGTTCCAAGGAAGTCCAAGATTACTCAGTATTTGTGAACTAGTAATAATAATCCTGTGTATCTAAATTTCCTCCTGACACATTGGTATTTGTCTTCATTGATATATTCATTGACCTTTATAGCATACAGTCTACTGACCAGAATATCATCTTTGGGAATTGCAGGAATGCTTTGGTTTCCATAACTGATGAGGGACAGAATAGAAGAGAAGGCCATTTAAAATCTATGAAACAGGTATGTGGATATATAAGCAGTAAATTAACTGACAAAAGGTAAGGCTGCTAAAACAAGCTACCACCCAGACTGTTGGGAATGGGCTCATAGCAAAGATCCTTCCTTAGAAACTGGGTCTGAAGCCATGCCCCTTAACAACTTCCACGGTTAATACCAGGCTTGCTGGAAAGGGGGTTGTCCTCCCTGGTGAGGAACCAACCTGAGAACTCCAGGGGAGCTTGCAGTGACACATAAACACCCCTAGTTATGCCTACAAAAGGAGTCCATCTCCTGGGTATGTACGGGCCACCATCTTGCTTGTAAGTCTTACTTCAGTAGCCTTCCAGAGCCTAGTGTCTGTGTTGCTACCTCCAATCAACTTGCCACATTGTGTTGGGATAAACCGTTTCTCCTTGAATTCATTTTGGGATGAACGCCACACTTAGCATCGTCTGAGCATATTTGCATCAATAATCACCATTCACATACTGAGTCATGAATCATTATACTAGCTCCCATGCTTTTTATTACTTTCTTTTAAATGTACTTGGTTTTTTTTCCCTTTAAATGGACTGAATTTTTTCAAGGGCAGTTTTAGGTTTATAACAATGGAGGAAGGCACAGAGATTTCTCATAGATCTACTCCCTACCCTCCTACACAGGCAGAGCCTCCCACACCATCAACATTCCACACTAGAAGAGTGCATTTGTTAAAACTTGGGATCCTTCATTTGACACATCATTATCACTCAGAGTCCACAGATTACATTAAAATTCACTGCTGGTGTTGTATAATGACATATATCCATTATTATAATACCATACAGAGTCTTTTCACTGCCTTAAAAATCCTGTCTCTATTTGCCTCCCTGTCATCCCACCACTAGTAACTATTGATCCTTTTTATTGTCTTCATTTTTACCTTTTCCAGTGTCATATAGTTGGAATCATACAGTATGTAACCTTTTCAGATTGTCTTCTTTCACTTAATAATATGCATCTAAGTTTCTTTCATGTCTTTTTGTGGCTTGATAGCTGATTAATTTTTAGCATTGAATAATATTCCATTGTCTGCACCTAGCACAATATATCCATTCACCTCTTGAAGAACATCTTGGTTGTTGTGTCGTTTTTTGTGTAGACATAAGCTTTTAACTCCTTTGGGTAAATACTAAGAAGTGTGGTTACTGGATCATATGGTAAGGGTATGTTTGGTTTCATAAAATATCACCAAACTGCCTTTCAAAGTGACTATACTATTTTGCATAGCCAGTAGTAATGAATGATGGCTTCTATTTCTCCGTATCCTTGCCAGAATTTAGTGGAGTCAGCATTATTATGAATTTTAGACATAGATGCATAATGATATCTTGTTATTGTTTCAATTTTTACTTCCCTAATGAAGTAGAGCATCATATGCTTATTTGCTACATGGATATATCTTTTTTGGTGAGGTATCTGTTCAGCCAATTTTTAAATTGGCTTCTTTACTTTCTTATTGTTGAGTTGTTAAAGTTCTTTGTATATGTTTATCAGATATGTCTTTTACAAAAAGTTTTTTTCCTAGTCTGTGGCTTCTTTTCTCAATCAGACTCATTTTTTAATCTAATGAAATCATGTGTTTTGCTTGCATCTTGGACTTAACTCATTCACTTGTTCTTTCATTTATTCAATATGAATTATTAAGCACTTGTAGGTATGAGGTTCTCTGCTAGGCATGCAGAAAGCAATAGTAACCAACAAAGGCTCACAACTGCTCACAGTGGGTTCACATTTGCCTTAAGAATTCATGGTTTAAATCCTCAAATTTATATTCATAACTTTTATGATTTATCCTCTGTAGCCTCTGAAATATTGTGGAATACATTCACTTCTCTTTATTCCCAGACACTACCCGGTTTACTGTCCTTATGACAGAAGAGCGCATCTAACTGGTCTCAATTTTTTCAGTCGGGTTCTCCGCCTTCAATCCCTCCTCTACATGGGTGACAGTTATCAACCTAAAATGTAGACACAATCAGGTTCTATTTTTGGCTGAAAGAGAATCTGACTCACAGCTGTAGAATGTGTCGATTTCACTCTACAACACGGAAGTGCAACAGACATCACGGAAGTGCAACAAACATCACGGCTCTTCTCGGAAATAAATTTCTCTGAACCCTCTTCTACTCAATCAGTGAGCAATGTAATTTTATTCTCTTTATTAGTCTCCTTCCTTCCACCAAGGATCTTTTGAAAGGTAAAACAATCTCACAATGAATATTTGAGACAGAGCCCGCTCCTCTTGGTCTTCAAGGCTCAAGGTTGATCGTCTTGACTGCATTCAGGTGGTCCTATGAAAGTAGGGAATGTCAAGCCTTGCTCTTTAGAAATACTTGGTTTTTGCCCAGCAATACAAAAGCCTCTGAGACAAGGAAAAAGTCAAAATGAGGTACCTTCTCTGGCAAGATAAAGTGAAAATACATAACACAAGAAAAACTGTTAGGGAATGGGGCAGGGGAACTCAGATCCAGATGGACTGGAGGGCACAGAGGGTGGGACATTATGTGCTGGCTCTTGGATCAGGGGTCACTGGTTTTTGGTCTCTACCCAGTGTAACCCAGTCAGGAATCCTCAGTCCCAAGAAGGGCTAGCCACGTCGCTTCGTCCTGATCCACTCCCTTAGTGCCCCTTCCAGTTTGTCTGGTCCCACAAGCTAGATTCTTGAGCCAGTCTCAGAAGATGAATTCAGAACACATTCAGAGCATTAGAAAGCAGAGAAAGTTTTAATTAGGAAAAAAAACAAACAAAAACAGTCTCAATAGTGAGAATGGGCCTCTTTTTTGCTCTCAAAAAGAAGAAAGGGGGCAGGAGTCCTCCCCATGAAGAACAGTCACCTTTAGATATGCCAATTATTATAAACTATTGTTTACTCTCTTATTTAACCATTTGGCTAACTTTTAAAGTGGGAAGGTATAAATTGTTTTATTTTCTAAGAATCCGTTTTATTGACTCTTGTGGTTGATTATCTCCTGTATTTGTTAAATTTGTATTGAAGGAACATTGCATTATAACATTATATAGGTTTAAGCTGTGCAGCATTGTAAATCAGCCTCTGTATATTATACATATCAAATACTGTGCAGGTATTTTATCCGATGACAGTCTGTCAGCTCCAATAGCTATGGTGCCAACTCAGGTATATATCACTCCATTGTTACTGTATATAACCATTGTTCAATCCCTATCAAAAGCATTGATTAATATTTCAGATTATCCTTTCTGGTGGGAAGAGCAAACTCCTTAGTGTGGCGAGAAGACGTTATCTCTGTTTTCCAATTGCACCTGCACCCTATGGTGTGCTGGAGCTAGTTCGCACAAGCTCAGGAGCCCACGTGTTAGATTTTTAGGAACACTATGATCCAGCTGTTAAACACAGGTCTTATTAAAACTTAAATACTATAAATCTCACCCCCTCCCACCTCTCACCTACCTAGAGAGTCCTCTCACCCCTAGTGGACTCCCAAAGAACTTTGCAAGTAGTTGTACCATAAAAAATTTGATACTCATCTTGTTTTTTTTTCTAAAGGGGAAAGGTGCAGGCAGGAATGAAAGTGAGCAGGTAGACAGGCAGGAAGAACAGAGGAGGAAAAAGCAGTTTATTGAGTTGTTCATCTTTTCCCCTGACATGAGGACCAGAAACTTAGCATGAATAAGTCAATTTTGTAATTTTGTGTAGAATGAATTCACTTTGTAACTTTGTGTGAAAAGCAAGTATGTAAACTTAAGATAAAGTTCGAAAAACATGTTTACCTTCTTGGAGATGTTTTGATATTCAACTTCAGCAAAAAAATATATTGACAGGAAAGAAGCAGATTCATGGTATGCAAGTCACAGCTTCAACAAAGTCAACAAGGTGAGAAAACAGCATAAAAGAAACTTTTGCAAAGCACAACACAGTCCTCAGAACAGATCTGTTGTGCAGGCCACAGCTTCCATTGCCATGTCACGGGAGATCCTTGACTCTGTCTGAGAGGAAGGCCTGAGCCAGTTATGGAAAGGAAGTGGCTAAGGCTGGGTTAATCCCTGATGTCCTGGCCAGACTACTCTTGGTGAACAGAAGGGAATACCCCCAGTTGGGGAACTCATGAACGCAAAGCTGAAACCAGATGTCGGTGCAACAGTTCAACGGAACATCTCCACACTGAGGCTGCAGTTTCCAGAACCAATGGGCATGATGCAAACTGCTCCATTTGCTCCCCACTGCACTTTCCAGACTGCAGGGCGTCTCACCTGCAGCTAAAGAGAGCTTCCCAGGGCTGACCAAATCCTGTGAACTCTTCCTAAGACTTTCCCTTTCTTGCAGACTTTCTCGCATGTGCTCATAACTTAAACCTTTCTCATTGGAATTATTCATCCTTCTTGATGAACCACATCACCCCACTACACCTCACCTGTTATTCACCTATGACTGTAATAAAAACCAGATGGATGCATGGAATATTAACTCCAGCTGTTATTCCTTTATCGTGGACTTTGTGCATGTGCGACATCCCTCTGGGCCCAGGTTACAAATCTGGGTCCTTGGGATGCACATGTACTGAGCAGACCAGAAGCAGTGGACTTACCTGCTAAGCCACCAGGTAACCCTAATATTCTCCTTAACTGTTGTTTTCACTGAACTATCCCCAAGACTATGAGCTTGTCAGTAAGATTTTTCATTCACATTGATCTCCCTTGCTTCTAGCAGAGGAGCTGGCCAAGGAGAGGGATTCAGTAATTGGTGAGTGAATGACTCTTGAGGTTGAAACCTAGTTCTTTCCTGATAATTTGAGATCAATGCTTTAACCAGCAACATTCACATTTTCTCAAATCAAGCTTTCTGTTCCTTGGAGTTTGAGACCTTTCATTCTTTAATCATTAACCACAGAGGGAAAAAAAGCTTGGTTTTCCTCTGAAAGAGATCTTTCATTCCCCAAGTCTTTTTTACTCTGGGGGAGGGTTAAATGCAGATCAAATACATGTAGTAATGAAACAAAGAAATTTGAACAATTCCCTGAGGCACAAAAAGCAAACGATATGCCTCCACAGCCATTCACAAGTCCCTGTGGTACAGGAGTATGAAATGGAAAGCCCATGTGGCTGATTCATAAGCCAGTTCAGGGTTCTCTTCAATCCCATGGACCTCCTGCAAGCAGAGAGTGGGTATGGTGAAAACTATGGAAACGGCTGACGTGCAAAGCATTATTGGGTGATTGGCAGATGGACAAAATGGCCAGTAGGGCTACTCACTGCACTGACGTACTCGGAAAACATTCTTTTCATGCTTTAGAAAAAAAAATGCCATAGACATTTTAGAAAGTTTATGACAAAAATATGTCAAAGAATAGAAAAATCAAAAATTGAAAACCACTGCATTTGATATTAGACTACGCAATGCCAAATACAGAATTGCTTAACCTAACTGCTGATTCCATTAACAGCTCTGGGGAAATAGTCATTGCTTTGCCCTAATCTTCCTGGAATAAGGACCACACGTCTCTAAGGCCACCAAATGACACCCCCACCCCACCATGAGGCGGGAACTGGCAATGATGTAGGTTATTTGCAGAGAGCATGCCGCCTCTGCGATGAGTGGGCAGAAAACTACCAGGGAGATGCATGCTGGCTGCCTGGAGACAGGGTTGCTAGGTGCCTCTGAAGTAGCAAGACTGAGAGGTGTACATTATTCCCCCCACACTTCTTATTTTACACAGTGACTGGTAGCCAGGAAACAGAAGCGAAGAATAGCATCTGTGGTGTTAGGAATAATAGCCAGCCAAGTGCACTCTTACTCGGGGGTGGGGGGTGGGGGTGGTTAAATGCCCAAGGAGAAGGGTTGAGGCTTTTTATCAGGAGCAGGGAGGAAAAGGTAATGTGATTTAGTCTCACCATAATTGCTTAAGCAGCCTGGGTGAGAACTAATTATGAGTTCATCTGGCTCCAGAGAAACCCCACCTCTTCCCTTTTCCAGAACAGTACTAAAATATCAGCATTGCATCACCAGAAATCACTCCCATTGGCGGTCTTAAGAAGAGCAGAGTGCTCTGTCTCTCTGAAAGCCACTGGAATCTCTTTAGACATAGGAATTTATATCTTTCAAAGACAAATAAAATATTCCTGGCACTCACTTGTCACTTGAAAACTCGGAGTGCTTGCTCATTATTGTATCATAGAGGAAGTATTGCTTCAAAATTGTGGGAGTGGTGAACTAAAGAGAAGGAAATGAGGAAACAAATTATAGGTCCTGCATCGCTACGGCAGCCGTGCCATTGTCAGACTCACTACGGGGAGGTCCAGGATTTCAGAACCAGGCTGTTCATTGATGACATCTTGATGCTCCCAGGTTCTCACCACACTCCATGGCCATAAAGAGACAAGTATACTTGCTCAGAAAACTGGTCTCACAAGAACAGAGCTAACACTGGAAGTCATCAGGATAGGAACTGAATTCTACCTAGATTAGCAGTACACATTGCAAGTCTAGATGAAAGCTAAAACATGTTGCTATAATATGCTTAATTGGGCTCTGTGAGCTCTGTGAATAAAGCAAGTTGGTATAAAGTAGTAGAGGGTGGGTTCAATTTCTTGACTGCACGTGGGTTCAAATCTTGATGCTCACCAGTTATGTGTAAGTAACTTGTTGTCTCTGAGTGTCAGATTAACTGAGAAATTAAGTAATAATACCAGAATGTATGTAAGGATGAGAAATAATATGTAAATTCTTACATGGCACTCGGAATGGAGGATGTGCAAGGGAAATGACAGTACATGCCACAATTCTGCCTCTCAAGATGAGAAAGCTTTAGCTGAGTGCCTCTCTAATGCAGTACTTGGGGTTTACAAAGACATACCACATATACCTTTTGTTTTCTGAACCATTACAGATAGAGAAGGGATTGCGGGGGCAAAGAAAGATTAAGGACTAAGGACAGTCTGATGCCAGCAGCAACAAAACAGCACTATAGAACTAGATTCTAAATTGTGGTACAAATTCTAGGTGGGGCAGGAGTTCAAAGTAAAGGAAAAACAATGTAGATGGAGCAACAGCTTCAACCACTGAACAGAAAAACAAACACAAGAGGGATTTGCCAACCATTAAGATCTGCAGAGAAGTCAAACTGTAGGTTTAACAAAAACAGAAAACAACTGAGAATAAGGTCATTCTAGCACCCAAAGGACATGCAAGCAAAAAAGAGCCAACTCAGTTGCTTATTTTCCAAGATAAAATTCTCTCAGAAGACTGGACTAAGCAAGAACCAAGATTGGATTTACCTGTGGTGGATAAAAGATGAGTGGCCATATTTATTTTCAAGAAAAGTTGAAGGCAGGGTGTGCTGACATGCATGTGAGTTTATTTTAATGTGTAAAAATAAAAACAATTTAAAAAAAGGAAAATCATTTTTTTACAATTAAGAAGTGAGGAGCAAATATAAATTACTCAATTTTGAAAAAAGTTCAAAGTGAAATAAAAGTTTAAAATGTATTACTTGATAAAGTTAAATGACTTAGTCTATCTTTGACTCTACTGATCACTCTTATTACATATTCTTTTATTTGTATATTGGTTTTATGTAGAATTCCATAATGTAGATGAACAATAAATAGAATTTTATTTTCTGCAAATCATAATAATCTGAATGTGCAACACCAGGAAAATCCAACTTTTATCATTGTTGACCGCTCTTAGTAGGAAAAGAGCAGGAAAAACAGAATAGCATTGATTATCTAAATTACACTCATGCTTTAACTTTTGTGCAGATTCACCTAAATACCATATGAACTTGAACATAAAAATTATCTCCAAAAATATTTCATAGAAATAAAGGGAATGGTCTGATATTTGAGTCTTTATAAGGTCTCTTCTGCTTCGATTATTTTGAAAAGACAATTATATATATATTTGAATAAAATATTGCCTTAGAGGATAAAAAAAACTCACCTACATTTGAATCTGTACAAAATCTCTACTTTTATGAGAGGTCTATTCCATTATCCTGATTTAGTCTCAATCAGTGGAAGTTTAAAATGTTTATATTAGTCAGTTTTGGGAGTTGCTGAAGAAAAAAAAGGCAAAATATTTTACAGAGATTTGTAACTATTTCTGGAGGTATAAATTCTAAATTACAATAGTTGGGTGACATAAATAATCTTTTTATAGCTCAACTTAGAGCAGGATAGTAAGTGATTATATTGAAAAGATAATATAGACCATGTTATGGCTTATTTGTGTAGCTCCTAAAAATCCTTATGTTGACATCTTAATTTCAGTGTGATGTTTTCAGAAAGTTTGACTTTCAGGGGGTTATAAGGTCAATAGGGTAGCTCTTTCATGAATGGGATCAGAACTCTCATCAAACACTGAATCTACCAGCACCCTGATCTTGAACTTAGAAATCTTAAGGACTGTGAGAAATAAATGTTGGTTGCATAAGTCATTCATTTTTGGTATTACAGTCTGAACATACTAAGAACATACTAGGTTCAAAATCTTTCTCTCCAATTCACTAAACAAAATTTCAAAGAGAAAGACAACCCACATATAAACGAAACTGTGGATGGCTCATTTACTGTTTATACTTTTCTGAAACCCCACTAAAACATGGTAGTTTGTTTTTATTTCCAGGATATAAAATGATAAAGAATGAGAAAAAGATGACAACATCAAAATTTGAAAGCTAGAAAAGATATTAATAAAAAGTACCATATAAGTGGGTCCTAAGATGGTGGTAGAAAAGCTAAGAAGCCATTGCTTAAACGTAAGTCTTAGGAACTGGTCACACTGAGTTCTGGAAGCATGACTGAAGGCAGAGTAAAAGATAAGCAGTTAGAGCTTCACATCCCCTATTTACTCCCAATAAAAGTTTAGACATTTCTTCCTTTGGAAAAGTTCAAAAAAGAAGGCTCTAGAGTATTAGAAAATTGCAATCTTGAAGAGAAAACCATGATTAGGTGGATGTTGGCGTATTGAAAATGAGAACTCAGTTTAAACTATGGATACACTATTTATTAAAAAGAAAAAAAAATGAAAACTCATCCCTGTCCCCAGGTCTTCTTTCTCTGCCTGATTCTTAGAGTGCTAGTTAATAGGCTTAAGTCTCCCAGAAAGGAGTTCAAAATCTTTCTCTCCAATTCACTAAACAAAATTTCAAAAAGAAAGCTTAGACTTGTACTATCTAATACCGCAGCTCTTAGTCTCTTGTAATTATTTACATTTAATTGAGACAAGTAAAATTAAAGCAACAGTTCCTCAGTCATACTAACCACGTTTCAACTGATCAACAGATGCATGTGGTTATAAGTTGGTATGTAACACATCCATCATCATGTAAAGCTTCATTTAGATAACACTGACCTAGATAGAGCTTCCTACAGTCAAGTCAATAATCTTCACTCTCACATTTTAAGTGTGCCACACTCTTAAATACATACAAACACAAAGGATAACCAGACATCTAAAACATCTTTTTAAAGCAGAGAACCAAGTTACAAATTCAAGCAAAATGGAAGAACTAGTGAAGCTACAGAGAGAAGAAAACATCATTAATTTCTTCATGGAGGTAAGACAATAATTTTTTTTCTATGAAATAAGGATGGCCTATTTGTAAAAATAAAAATTCAATAAATATAAATAAAAGATGTTACACATTTTTAATGCAATGGCGTAAATGAAAAAAACTCAGAAGTGTTAGAAGAAAAAGTTGATGTAGTGTCCTAGAAATCTCTCAAAAAAGATAAAGAAATGGGAAAGAGGAGAAAACTTCTCAGAAAATTAGAGGACAAGTTCATAGGTTTGTCATTTAAGTAAAAGGAGTTTCGAGAAGATAGGACAGAAAAAGCGAGGGGAGCAGAATATTTAGGAAATATTTCTAGTGAATTTCCTAGAACAGAATGATTCAAGTATTCCGACTTAAAGAGAATCAAGAGTAGACAGGCAACGACTGAGAATAAGCATATCAAAGAAATGTTATCATGAAATCTTAGAACCATGGAACAGACGAAAGCTTCTAGAAATAAGGACTGAGGGGATGGGATTGGTAACCAAAATATATCAAGAATCTGAATACCACTGAATTTTTCAATATCACCCTGGAAGTAGAAGAGTAATGCCTTAAAAATTCTGAAGGGAAATAAATCTCTACATAGACATTTATGTCTAGCCATCCTACATATTAATTATGAAGGAAGAATAAGGATATTTTCAGACATTCAAGGTATCAAAAATTGTACATCACCTACAGTCACTGAGAGACTTTACTTCATTAAGTCAGTGGGTAAACCAAGAAAAAGAAAGACATGAGACTCTGGAGAAAGGATCTTTGAGGGGAGAAAAGTGGAGAAAGCAGCAGAACCCTACTGGAGAGTGTTCATGATCACAACAGCTGTGTGGGGACACTGAGGACAGCCTTTCCAGGTTAGGGCAGGCGAGCAGGCATCAAGGCAGTGCCTCAGACACATGTAATACCAGAATCCTTTACCTAGCACCAAGAAGAGATTTAAGCAACTGGCAGAAAGTTTCAATTAGGCGTATATAGAAAACAAATTAAAAATAATAAATAGACATTTATTTAGTTCCAGGAAAACATAGTTGTGAGTGGAAGAAATAATAATACATAAATTATTGTATTCTACACAGCTTAGCTGTAATAGCATTTACATCATAACACAATACTTTTTCTCTGATTCAAATTGTAAAGTAGCTACACATAGAAAGATGGAGGACAAAAAAGAATGGAGTGAGGTGTAGGTATGAGAACTAAAGAAAAATCAACATCTAACAAAATGGATTAGAGAACAACTATATCCAAAAAAATCAAGAATAGAAATATTAACATATTATTTAAAAACATGAAGGTCATATACAACTAAAACAATACATGAAAGAGTTAAAATAGGTTGTGTCTGGTAAAAATAAATGGATGAGAGATTAAACTTTTTTAATCACTATCCTGTCAAGTTCTTTTATCCTCTAAATTTTATTCATCTGTAATTTTTTTTCTTTTAATGGTGAGGGAAAACTCAAGTGTTGTTCAAATGCTCTACGAATACTAGGTATTGGGTGGAAGTTTCCAGCGACAGCATCATGCACATATTCCTCCACCCAGCATTGCCCTCTTCTCTTCTAAGATTCCTGTAGGTTTTCTGTTCTCTGTCATGATTGCTACCTCCAAATTCTTCAGTTCAATTTGCCTAGGATTCTGTCCATGTTTCATTTGCCTGCATATCTTGCTAATAGGTATAAACTTAGTATTTCAAGATAGTTATATATTCTAAATCTGTGTCTTGAGTTACTATAAAATCCTTGAGAATCAGAATGTCTTGTGTTTTTTTGAAAATTTAGCAACTGAGGCTTGCCCTGGTGCGGCAGCTGTCAGGTCAATCACCTTACTCTTTCTACCTTGCCTGCCTATTTATCTTCATTCCTACTTGCACCTTTCCTTTAAAAAAAATAACAACTGAGCTCATTCTTGCAACAGCATGATCATGAAATATGTAAATATTTCCTGGTGATAATTTATTGAATACATATTATACAATAGTTATTTTTTCATATAAAGGGATAGTCACGTAAACATGTTATCTAATTTAATGCTAAAACAATGTGCAAGTTGAGGTCATAGTCAATATTTTAGAGATGAAGTAGGGGAAATGAAAGAGAGTGAACATTTCACCATAGCTCTGGGTATAAAATCACATTTCTTTATTTGATTCACCAGTGTATCAAACTGAGCTGCTTAGACACCAATCGGCAGGCAGGAAATTCCATTTCAAAAAGTTTTAGACTGCCCTCCTCCACTCTCATTTCCAGGGTTACAAAATATAAAAGTCAGTGTTGGGGATGTCTTCTGCAGTCCAAAATATCGAAAGGAAGATTTTATGGTCCCCACTAGTCCCCAGTGACAGGCTCATTGTCCAGGTCACATGATCTGGTGCCTGAGGGAAGTTATACTTACAGATAAGCTTGAGCAAAGGTCCTGTTGTCTCATCTCCCAAGACCATGACCCAGAGCCCTTTCTCTCCAGAGTCCTTTAGCAATCCACCTAGTGGGGAGTTCCAAGCAGAACCTAAGCTTCCTCCTTTGGAAACTACCCAAAGCCCCTTCCCTCTTGCTTGCCTCAAGGAATTGGTTACCTGCTATGCCTCCCACCCCTAGCAGCACCTCTCCAAAACCCTCATCTTTCTTCTCTTCCACTCTAGACCATGCGGCATAATCCCCTCAACTGATCTAATCTTCCAAAACAAACCCCACCTCCAAAAAAAAGGAATGAAATTGTCATTTTGGCAACATTTGCTTTTCATTCAGCAACCCAAAGCCCCTGGGGCAAAGGAACAAAGTGGCTTTCTTAGAATGGGAAGGGGGAAAAATACCTTTGGTACTGAAAATAAAGAAAGAACTTTTTAAAAAAACCTGTAGAGACAATTAAAAAAATCTTGCCTCTATATACAAATATACAAATAATATAAACATAAAAAGCTGGTATCTACATAACGATTTATAACATATACAGTTGAATGAATGCCTGTGTAGAGAGATTTTTACAGTAAAAGGAGTAGCTTTGATTAAGATGACCTGTTTCATCCTCTAGTCTTCTACTATTGCCTTTGAACCACATTCCAAATCCAGGAAAAAAACATGTTTATTAAACTGCAAAGGTCAAGACCAGTAATGGAAATTGATTTTACATGCTCAGCAGAGTGTTTTTAGAACCATGAAACAGTCTAAGGGAAAAGAAATCTATTTAATTACTCGACAGTCTTTTGTAGTCCATTAAAAAGGCTCCACAATTGTCTACTTCTCCTGAGCCAACTTAACATAAATCCCTCCCATTAAAGAAGCACTTCTTAGAAATGGCACAGAATGTGCCCGTCTGAAGAGGGGAAAACGCCGAAGGATGAACTCTGAGAATAATGATTCCTATGTGAAGACAACCTGCTCCCTCTAAACGTTTTTAATGAGGCAGAAATTTCCCCTTAAAGCTTCAGCTGGATACCTGAGTAGTTGGTCACTTTGAACTTTTATTTTTCTGCCTTTTCTGTTTGATGAGATGAAGGGGAAGAAATCAATAGCTTCTGTTTCAGGAGCAATTATGGTACATTTTTGCTTTTATTCTTTTTTGAATTAGAGTATCATGATGAACACTAGAATTTTTTTCCACATTTAGAGATGAATTTATTGTTATCAACAATTGACTGCTTTTGAAAGTCTACCATTTCAGATAGAAAATTAAAGAGTAAGATGTGGTATATAAATTACATTCAAGGAGCTGTATATCTGAATGACTCCTTGGTTATGCAAGCAAGTGTTATTACCTCAATATGTCAGTGCTCAAATGACTCTCCTGGGACAATTCTTCTCTATCAAGTCTTTCTAGAGATCATTATGAAAAATAAAAAAATATCATTATATTCATCAGATCATTAATTCAATTAATTCCATTTAATTAAAGTTCTTGAATAAGTACACAATCAGGTACTGCTTTGTGGACTTCTAGTATATAAAAGTGGACTTCCATATAAATCATAGTTAATTATGTATTAACCATACAGTATCTATTCTAGGATAGTGTTATGAAAAACATCATAAATGATTTTCACTACCACTATTAGTTTGAAATTAATTATATTTTCATATTATTGCTTTATAGCACTCTCTCATATTAAAAAAACTTCATTATATCATAACTGTTACATCAAGGTACTTCTTGTCTTAGCTGAAATTTAGCTGTCTCTTGATTCCTTCTCTTTCAGTCCATTCCAGTGGCAATTGCTTCCTTCTATTAGTCTTAAGCCTCAAAAAAAGATTCCATTTTTCTTTGGTCAGATTGTTTTAGGAGTTTAAAAAAAACTTTCCAATAAGTTCCATTTTTTTAAATTTATATTATTAGCTTATACTAGCTAAACCTACAGCAACCAATTATCCATGACTATCTGTGATTGTAATTTTTTATTATCTTTAATTCTTCTCTGCAACTTACTTTCACACAACATAGCAAAGCATATCATCTTGATTATTTTTATCACTTAAATGTTATTTTCATTTATACTTAACAAATATATAAAGATGATAACACATACACATATATGTATTTATTTATGTAACAACTTATAGTTTATAGACAGATATTCTTCGAAGAACTTTACAAAAATGAACTCATTTAAACTTATACTTTTGGACAATAGTAACAACTATCTTGCCCTCCTTTAGACTCCGGTCACTCTTTTCCAGATCTCTGCTATTGCCCAACCACTCTGGTCACCTGCTTCTATACTGTCCTCAATCAGGAACATAAGATGAAAATCGTAAAATTTATTTCATTCTTTATAGTTTACAAAGTATTTTCATGAGGTTCATCTTAATTAATCCTCACCAAAAAAATACAATGACAAAAAAACACTATAAACATGTTGTTCTTTAAAGCCCCATTTTATAAATAAGTAAAATAAAATTCTGTGTATTTATTTGTTCAAGACAAACAGCTGACTTCTTACATTTAAGCTGTGAAGCTTTATCTTCCTGAAGCATCAATTGAGCTTCCCCTTAATCAAAAAAAAAAAAACAAAGCAAACTGTTGATGTTTTCTAATCCCCTACGAATGATATAACCAGTTTTAGGTCCCTTTTACCCTATCCTACAATTACTCACTAGTCCCAGAATGCTCCAATGCTCTCCTGGTTCTGCTTCTGTTCACACTGTTACTACCACTTGCAGCAACCTTCCTCCTATCATCATCTAACAAAGCAGAATCCATCACTCAAGGCCCTGTTCATCCTCACATTCATGGAATGCTTTCCCTATCACTTATGACAGGCCAAGCTAATACATGCTTTCTCTAGCAAATCATTTAGAGCACAGTGAATCCAAGCATCATTTCTGGAGTAGAAGTGACTCCAGGCCTGGCTGTGTCATTTACTACTCACAGGTCTTGGGCTTAATTCCTATTAATAAAATGGGAATGATAATAGTACCTAACTCCACTGGTTTATGATGAAATGGCAAGCACAATACTAGACATATATAAACCACAGATAAGGTTTTCTGCAGCTGTGAATGTCATTTTAGAGGGAGAAATAAACAACAAATGAGTAAAAATAAATGCTGATATATAATATCTTAGCTAAACACCTCTCTAAAGACCCTCCAAAAAAGATGAAGAATGACCAGGAACTAGACTATCAAGGTTCTGGATAGAGTACCAGGTGGAGCAAACAGCATGTGCAAAGAACTAGAAGAAAAGAAGCTGAAATGTTTTGCAGAACTGGCATGTCTTGCAGCAGAAGCACAGCAAGTGAAGAGGAGAAGAAAATAAAATAAAATTGGAAAAATCAGGTTCATAATTATAAAATATTTTTGTACTTGATTTATAATGGGAATAATTAAATGCAGACAAAACACATGGTCTACTTTTGTTTTTAAAAGAAAGCTCTGGGGGTAAAACAGAAGGAAGAAAGGAAGGGCGGGAGGAAGGGAGGGAAGGAGTGAGGGAGGCAGGAAGGAAAGAATGATGTTTTAGTCGATTTTTGTAAAAATCAAAATAACCATGTTCAGACATAAGCACAGGGGCTGGCAAGCATTTGCTGGCAGATTATACCTTCCAAAGATGCCAGTGTCGTTATAACCTATCCCACATACTCTTCTTACTTATGAGGATGCTAGGTCCCTTTGCCTTAAATAAAGGTAGATTTCTGACTACAATGGTTAGTGAGACCACAGGACTTCCCAGGATAAATCAAAAAAGACAATACAGTTTCTTCATTAGAATTCAGCCACCTATGCTGTGAGGAAGCCAAGCAACTATATGGAATAACCTCATGAAAATGTTCAGATACTCCCCAGTGGAGGTACCCACTGTAACAGCCAGAATCAACTTCCAGATAAATAAATGATAATCAAATGATTCTAGACCTTGAGTCATTCTGTTAATGCAGAGTGGAGAGAGAACCTCTTCCTACCAGATCTTGCCCAAATTCAGAATTGTGAGCAAATTAAACATGATAGACATTTTAAGTCACTAACTTTGGGGGTGGGTGGTACCATAGCATTGGAAAAATCAGTGTTAGTATTCATGTCATATCTGCTAAGTGCCTGTCCAATAGCCTCTCTCTCTCCCTTCCCTTCTTAAAAGCAGAACCCCAATTTTCTTTGGAGCAACAAAAAATCAGTTACAAAACTTATTTCTTAGATATTTGCAGCAAGGCCTGACTTGTGATTCATTTCTGTCTAATCAAATGTACGTGACATTTACCACTTAGTGCTTCGAGGGGAAGTTGTATTCTTGACAGAGACAGACTCAGTAGGTATCTTCTGCCTCCACATTTCCCATCTTACTGCTCAAAACATAATACAGTGTTTGGAGTCATCTTGCAACAATGAAGATAAAGGTTCAGCTTCACAGGCCGTAACCTTCAGCGTTGCCCACGCTGGGGTTTTATGCTCTATCACCCTCATCTTGAAATTTTCCGTGTTTGAACAAGGGGATTTTTTTCTATTTTGCATTGTCCCCACCCCACAAATTACACAGCCAGTCTTGGTCACTCACTAAGAACTGGAAGTTAGAAATAGCCAGTGTCCTTGAAAACTTACTAAAAGAGAAACTGCTCAGATCCCACATTTCTGCCTTTGGTTCTTGTTACGCGAGAACAATAACTCCCCTTTCTTTTTTCATTCACTGCAGTAGGATTCCCTGTTGATAATATCCTTTCCTTAGCTCTCAGCCTCTGCTTTTGTTGATTAGATGTAACTATATTTTGATGTTTCTCTTTTTAGACTACAGCAATCTACATAAGGGTCAGCACATTTCTCATGGTCTGTGTGTTCTCCCTGGATTTCAGAACAGGGCTTTTATTCCTGGGAGTCTAGGCAACATGTAAAGACTGTCTCAGACCCAGAAGACTGTCCCATACAGCGCATTAAAATGGTGGTTCACACAGCTTTCAGGGAGAGTAGGTGAAAGAAGTCAATTAAACATTTGATCAATGTAACTGTTAAGAGTTGTATATTGAACTAACAGTCCCCTCAGGTTTACCCTCAGTTCAAAGATGGCACCCTGGCACGTGGCTTGTCCAAGAGTTTGATTAGACCTCTCTATAGCTTGATTAGGAAACCAGATCAATGCATGATTGTTGTTTTTTTCAAGGTTTGGTGAGAGTATTTACACCTGTCTCACTAGGAGTTTTTTGTTGCTGTCTTCTGAATTATTTAAAAATCAAACAAGAGAGGCTGTAAAAATATCAGTCGTTGCCAGAGACTGGGGATAAGAAAAGATGGCGAGGTGGCGCACAGAGGTTTTGTAGGCCACTGAAACTATTTTGTGTACTGTAATGATGGATATACTCATCAAAACCCATAGAATGTAAAATATCAAGAGTAAATGCTAGCCATGAACTTCAGGTGTGTTTTACAGGTGTTCAAGATTGGCAGAAGAAAGCCCTACCCAGAGAAGAGGCCAAGAGAATCATGAGAAGACAGAAGGCAAGGACACAGCCTTTATTATCATCACAGCGAGAGGTCCCAGTGGTGGCTTATTGGGAAGGAATTCACCTCCTGATGGTGCCTGGTCCAGCATGTTTATCTCACTGTCAGCAAGGATGGGGTCTCTTTTAAAGGAGATATTTATCAGAGAGAGGGTAGTGATCAGGCAACAATAGTCAAACTATAGGACAGAACATCTCAGGTACCATCAGCATGGAGAAGGCAGTTAGCGACCCAGAAAGTCCATCTGTTGCATTTGGGTCTGTGCCCAGTGCTGGTCAGGCACCGAGCCCACTTTTCAAGGCTGGACATGGGTCATGTTCTCATACTACCCTTCGGGGTGACAATGATGTATCATTGTAGGCTCATTACTTGTCATAAATGTCCCACTCTAGTGGGGGATGTTGCTAATGAAGGATGCTATGTTTGCGGAGGGGGTGGGAGAGGAGGCATATGGAAACCCTTTGTACTTCCCACTTAATTTCTTTGTAAACCTAAAACTGCTCTAAAAATAAAGTCTATTTTAAAAGTTAAAAATAAAGTCTATTAAAAAGAAAAACTCTTAAAAGCTGTTTTCTATAATCATAATGTATCACCTTCAATTATGTTTTATAAATATATGAGTTTCCTTTTGGGGGTTCTCTTGCTAGATTTGACTTTTGTGTTCTTTCATTTTTTGAACATGGGAAGATTCCATATTATTTTGGCAGTGACTTAATTGAGAGGCAATTGAGCAGAATTTAATTGCTTGACCTTTGAAGTCAGACAACCTAGCTGTATGAGTTTTTGTCTGTGTGACACCTCTAAGCCTGCTTATCTGGAAAGTTGGAATAATGACAGTCCCTGGGTTATAGGGTTGTCCTGAGGATAAAAGGACAAGGAGATTTAAGGTGTCTTGTACATTTTGTTTCCTGAGTAAATATTAGCACAGTGGACTGCTAGATATTGTGTCTCATCAAACGCCACTCCCTACAAATTTAGTAATCATATTCCTATTTCCCTTATGGAAGTACCTCTCTGCCACTTTCAGACTGAATGCTTTTGTCGACTCTGGTCACATTCCAACTTCTGGTGGAGACTTTAGGATTTTCTACATATTAAGTCATCTGCAAAGAGTGATTCATTTACTTCTTTTTCAATCCAGGTATCTTTGTTTCTTCTTCTTGCCTAATTGCTCTGTGTAGGGTTTCCAGTATGGTGTTAAATAGCGGTGATGAGAGTGGACAGTGTTTTCTGACTCTTTTCTGATTGCAGAGGAAATGAATCTAGTTTTTCACCATTGAATATAATGTTAGTTGTAGATCTATCCTATATGGACTTTATTATGTGGATATGTTCCTTCTATCCCAATTCTTTGTAGAGTTTTTATCACAAATGGGTGCTGTATCTGGTCAACTGCTTTCTATGCAAATATTGATATGCTCATATATTTTTTCCCTCACTTTCGTTGATATGGTATATAACATTAATAGATTTTCATATGTTGAACCATTCTTGAATCTCTGGGATAAATCACACTTGGAGATGATGGATGATTCTTTTAATGTACTATTTAATTTGGTTTGCTGATATAGTGTTGACTATTGCACCTGTTTATCAGGGATATGGGTCTGTAATTTTGTCTGTGACGTCCTGATCTGATTTTGGTATCAATGCAATGTCTTCATCAAAAGTGTTTGGAAGTGTTACCTGTTCTTCATTTTTAAGAAATGTTTGAGAAGAAAAGGTATTAACATTACTCTGAAGTTTTGGTAAAATATATTAGTAAATCTATCTGGTCCTGGGCTTTTACTTCTGTGGAGACTTTTGATTATTCCTTCAGTTTTCTTGCTTCTGATAAGTTTGTTCAGGTTTTCCACTGCTTTCATTTCATTATTGGTAGGTGGAATGTTTCTAAAAATCTGTCCATGTCCTGTAGATTGTCCAATTTATTTGTATATAGCTGTTTATTGTAATCACTTAGGATGCTTTGTATTTCTGAGGTTTCCACTGCAACTTCTCCCATTTCATTTCTAATTCTAGTTTATGACAGTTTTCTCTCTCATTTTCTCAGTCAGCCTAGTCAAAGACTTGTCTGTTTTGTTTATTTTTCCAAAGAACCAGATTTGGTTTCATTGATCTCTGAATTTTTTTGATTTATTTCATTTATTTATGATCTAATTTTTATTATTTCCTTTCTCTTACTGAATTTTAACCTCAGGCTGTTATTCTTTTTCTTTTTACTTTAGGTATAGGTTTAGATTGTTATTTTAGCTATTTCTTGTTGGCTGAGGTAGACCTGGATTGCTACAAACAACTCTTTAATACTGTATTGGCTGCACCCCATCAGTGCTGGTAACTTGTGTCTTCATTCTCATTTGTCTCCAAGTACTTCTTAATTTCTCCTGATTTCCTCGTTTACCAAAAAATCATTCAGAAGGACTGTGTTTAGACTCCACATATTTTGGGATTTTCCAGGTTTTTATTTTTTGCAATTAATTTTCTTTTTTTATGCTATTGGAATTGGAGATACTTTGTATAATTTCAAACTTTGTGAATTTTTTTATACTAGCTTTGTTTCTGAACATATGGTTTGTCCTTGAAAATGTTCCATGAGCACCTGAGGAAAATGAGAATTCTGCAGTTGTTGGATGAAGTGCTCATTAAGTGTCTATTAAACTCATATGCTCTGATTTTATCATTTAAGGTTATTATTTCCCTATTAATTTTTTTGCCTGGTTGATCTGCCCACTGCTGTAAGTGCTGTCAATATCTCTCTTTAGTTCTGTTAATAATTGTTTTATGTATTTTGATGCTTCTTCATTTGGTACACATATAATAATAAGAGTTATATGTTCTTGTTGAACGTATCCCTTAATCATTATGTAATGTCCATCCCTGTCTTTTTGTTTAACTCCTTTAGTTGGAAGTCTATTTTATCAGATATAAGTAGGGTTGTCCCTGCTTTTGAGGTTACCGTTTTGATTGTAGGATTGGCTTCCAGTCATTGACTTTGAGCCTATTATTATCTTTCAAATGCAAATGAGTTTCTATAGACACTAAAAAGTTGACTTAAGTTTTTTAATCCATTAGGTCACTCTATACCTTTTGTTTGTGAGTTCAACACATTAACATTTAGGGTGCTTATTAGTAGGTAACTGTTTATTGCAAATTTGTTAGTTGTTTTCTGGGTGTAGTTGCCAAAAACACCTTTATTTTTCTCTTTATTCTTAGATGCTTTAAAATTAGCTATGTTGTGTTTAGTTTTCCTTTTCATTTTCTTCATTGCTTTTTCTATGGGTTTATGCTTCGAGGTTACCTTCGGATTAACATAAACGTTTCTATGCTTATAATCTGTTTTAACTTGTAAACAAGTGAATCTTGATCTCAAATTAACAGTTCACATTTTTACTCTCTTCCCCACATATTTTTGATGTCTTGCAATTTTAGGAGGGGTTTCTTTTCGTTTTACAGAAATCCCTTTCATATATTTTATGATTGATTTAGTGGTGATAGATTCTTTTAACTTTTGTCTGTAAAGCTCTTACCATTCCTTCAGTTCTAAGCAATAATCTAGCAGTGTAGAGCATCCTAGTTGGAAATTCTTTTCGTCTACAATATATTCCTTGTATATAATGTGTCATTCTCTTCTGGCATGTAAAGTTTCAGTTGAGAAATCTCCCCACAAATCTCTGCTTTTAAGATTCTCTCTCTAGCTTGTATTTTGGTATATGTCTGTTTGAGTCTTTTATTTAGAACTGTTTCCTTCCATGAGTTATAGAAATTCTCATCTATTATTTCTTCAAATACAGTTTCTGCTCCCTTCTTTGTTTCTTCTCTTTTCTGGAAACCCTATATGCATATGTTGTTCTACTTGAAGTTATCCCACAGGTCTCCTATGCTGTGATATTTTTAATTCTCTTTTTCTTTTTGCTGGTCTACTTGGATGCATTCCACTATCAGATATTCTAGCTTGGTGGGAGCTGATTGTAGGCTTCTAGCCTACTACTGTGCCTCTCTATTGTATTTTTTAGCCAGCTATTGTGTTCTTTAGCTCCATGAATTCTGTTTGGAATTGCCTCATGTATTCTCCATATTTGTTGTATTTTTCTTTTTCCTTCTGTTTTATGGATTTCAATGAGTATCATTAAAACTGTTGCTTTAGAGTCTCCATCAGTTACTTTACTTAATTATGTTGTATTCAAAATTTCCCTGGGGTTTTGTATTGGCTTATAATTTTTTGTATATTTCTTTGTCACTTTAATCTGTTTAGCATTCTGTGTTTATTTCTATAGGTTAGGCTTCTCTGGTGTAACAGTTTTCCATTAGGGTATCAAGCTGCACAGTATAGGCCTTGATGTTGGTCTGGGATGCTTGGTTTCCTTTAGTTGTGTAATCTCAGCACTTGTCGGGAATGTTTGAAGCTCTAAAGCTTGCCCTTGAGTGATTAAGACACTCTAATGAATTTCTAAGAATCAGAATTAATAAAAGGCACTTAAGAAAATGATTACCATTTATTATTTTTTTAATTTTAAAATTGTATGAAATAGAAGTATTTTAATGCACTTAGAGAATAGTTCAATGAATTGCCCCATACATAAAGATCTGACAGTTATCAAGACTGTACCATATTTGTTTAATCTCTTTTCTCCTTAGTTGCTGATAACTGAAAATAACTTTCAGATATCCTGTCATTTCACTTCTACATACCTTAAGATGCATATCTAAAAGAAATGTGTACTGATAACAAAACATAGTCATTTTTATACCTAACAAAATTATAAATAATTACTTAATGTCACTTCGCTGTTGTGAAATATACACAGTATATATTAAAATGTTCCTGGTTGTCTCAAACATCCCTTTATACAGTTTGGTTGGTTGAGTTTTAATTCAAACAAAGTCCATAGTTTTACATTTGAATATTCTGACTCTCAAGTCTTTTTAATATAGAGAAGAATTCCTTTTCATGGTTGTTCTAATATTTATCATTATTTTTTTATAACACTCTACAATATAATCCTTTACTTTTGTTATATACTTTCGGTATGTGTGTGAGATCATTCTGAGATATAAGCTTTATTTAGTTAAAAAAAATTTCAGCTGTGGTCTAATGGTATACAATTACCTTATCACAGGTTTAAAGAATTAGACAACTTAAACCTTAGACCCACCTTGACCATAGTTCTAGGTTAACTCAAACTCATTCCTTCAAGTCATCCAGACTTATAGACACAGATTTTGACCTAAGTCTATTCCTTTTAATTATAAATAGATAATTATAAATAGTTAAAATTACCAACTTGGCTTGTGTCTCCTAAATTTTGATCTTTGGAAACCTTAACTAACTTATCCTAATCCCTTGCAGCTGAGCTTCCATATCAATATGCAGCTTTTAATCTGTGTGCTTTCCTTACCTGTTCTTTTTATAATTCATCCCACCCCTGATCTTTCCTTAAAATGTTAATTCATTTTTTTATTCTCTTAAATTTCCCTAACCCTTAAACTTTGTATTTTACCAACTTTTAAACTCAGGCCCCAATCTTAATCTATAGACTATAAAATTCTTCACACTCTTAAGAGAAATATGTGAATTTTGTTAACTTTAAATGACCTGATTTGAATTTCTCTCTATGTAGTAATGAAACTGGAAACAAAGTTATTTCTATCCAAATTCACGACTATGTTTGCTGCTTCCTATTGAAATTTCCTATTTTCAGACATTTAAAAATAGTGTGAAAGAAAGAAATCTCAAGTTCCCTTTATCAGTCATCTCTACAAGCAAGTTGGGGGTGATTAGGCAACACAAATAAACGTCTTAGTTTACAGTTTGTCTTAGGCAATGTGGATATATGGATACAGTTAAAATGATATCAAGTGTGTTTTTTAAAAAGTTAAAATTGTTAATACTGATAATACAGTATTACTAGCTCTAGGAATAGACATTTGACATTTGAGTTGTTTCTGGAGTCTGCACTAATTATTGTATACTATTTTCAAAGGTAATTCTAGCAATGTGTTAGTATATTTAGAATTCATAAAAATTATTTCATCAATAAAAAATGCAAGTTGACATCTATAGTGCAATCTCACACTTAAGTAAAAACAAAGCCAACTGCTGCTTGGCTGTATAATACTTTCATTTGGCACTTTCAAATACTTGGCTTAAAATGAAGTAGTGCGCTGGTAACAAAAAGCAAGAGTGGAAAGCAGTAGGGGCCATGAAATTTGATAAAAGTAAAACATTTTCAATATGACTGCTTTATTTCAGTCTAAAATTGTAAAAGCAACCAACTGTAAAACAATACTAAACCACTTAGCACTGAATTCTACATGATTCTACAATAAGTGTCATAAGCTACCCTTACAAAAAATTGTCAGTTCCATATTTTAACTAAAGAACTTGTACTTCCAATGTAACAATAATCTATTTAGTGTGTTTAGTACATTTTGATATTCAGCTTTCCATGTCCTTTTTAATAGACTACTGTTCTTTCGACAATTTTGTGAAAGTCTACATTTGATGTCTCCATTTTATCAAAATTGTTTCCCTTTCCTTGGTAGGTGTGAGGGAGCTGGGGAGAGTACTCTGTTCTCTCTTCGCTCTTCCTTTTGCCATCTAGAACCAGTAAAGTAGACATTAAGTAAGTCTTTAGCCTGGTTCTGGATACTTCTGGGTTTTTTTCCTTCTTCCTATAATCATCCAAAATGCAGTCTTTGACACATCACATGCATAAAGCTACTATCATTATTTATCTCTACTGATTTCCAGAACAAGCTAAAATATAAGTACATAAGAAAACTAAAAATAAGGTTCAGCATTCTAAATAGAAAAAACTAGTTCAAGTCCAACGACTGACTTCTTTCTACACATATCTGAAAAGTTCTGCTCTGATTTTTGTAAGTCTGATTTCTGATTTACTGGAAGAATGACTGTGACTGTGTTTTATAAGAATTTTCATCCAAAAATACCCTGTTAAATCTTTCTATTTTTAATGAATAAAGTCAGAATTCAAAAATGTAAGCCGCATAAATGAAAATATATCAAACCTTAAAAATCTTTTGGTTATAATTTAATAAGTTCCCTACTGGGTATGGGTAGTTACTAGAAAACACAAAACACTAATTTGCGAAGATAAATGCATTCCCATGCAGCATTATTTACAATAGCCAAGAATTGGAAACTACCTGTCTATTGTCAGATACATGGATAAAGAAAATATGATATATATGCGCATATATGTATATATATAAATACACACACAATTAAATCCTGCACAGCCATAAGACAAGAGGAAATTCTGACTTTTGCAACAACATGGATGGAACTATTATGCTAAGTGAAATAAATCAGGAGAACAACAAATACTGGGTGATCTCACTCATATATGGAATATAAAGAAATAAAGCAATAAAGTAGACAAAATAGAAACCAACTCTTAGACATTGATAATAACACTGAGGTTACAAGCAGTGGGGCAATTTGGGGGCATGAATCCATTGTACAGTGGTGAAGGACTTTTGGTAATTTGGTGCTAGGTGTGATGTATGGTCATATATTTGATGAATGGTAAACCTCTAAATATGGGCATATAGTATTTTATAAATCAAATTATCTTAATATTAAAATATTTATACACATCCTATTCCTTCTGTTTCTTTGAAAAACTTATTAATAAAAAGAATGTATCCTATGTATTCTAATTGCCCAGAATTTGACACAATACTGAATAAAGAGTAGATGTTTTCCTTGAAAGTTTGTTGAATGAATTGGTATTTTAAGATAGTGTTAACTGGTATTTAAGATAGTCTCCTAAATCTAACACTTATATTTGATTAGTGTGCTAATTTTGAAAAAAGCAGAAGGACCTAGGTGTGAGAAAAGTTAAATTCCTTGTTTTTAAAAAACTGCAACTAAATGTTGGTCAACTAAAAAAAGGGAACTACTGAATCAACTTGGAATTTAGTAGTTTTAATGTCTATTAATCCATTTTTTAAATTTTATTACACATTCTTTTTTAAAAATCAGTCTGATTCTGAATTTTCTATTATTGATCATAAGGCTGACACCTCACATATATTCATGCCTCGTCTTTCGTCCCTCCTCTGTTTGCCTGAAGCAGCTACAGGCTAATCTTCCTAATAAATTGCTTCTGTTTTATGCCAAACTTTTCTATCTGTATCCTTTACTCTGGTATTCGAAACTTCTCAATCTGATTTCAACCTACATTTTTAGGTGTATCTGTCATCAGTCTCTCTCTCTCTCTCTCTCTCTCTCTCTCTCTCTCTCTCTCTGTCTGTCTCTCATAACTGCATTATTATTCACATTGCTATATATTCGTTTTAGAATACTGAATTTACACCTCAGTCTATTTCACACCACACCCATCATCAGAGTGCCAGTGCCATTAACTATCACCTTGTTAACTCCTTTCTTCCCTTATCCCACCCTCCCAATAGCCCCTGTCTTGCATCTGTGAATTTTGTTGAGATTTGTCTGTTCAGTTGTTTCTTCTGAAGTTCTCTTTTTCTTTTTGGCCAATTTTGCTTAACATAATCACATCCAGTTCCAACCAGTTTGTTACAAATGGCATGATTTCATCCTTTTTTAATAGCTGCATAGAATTCCACTGAAGAGAAAGAGAGAGAGAGAGAGAGAGAGAGAGAGAGAGAGAGAGAGAGAGAGAGAGAGAGAGAGAGAGAGAGAGA
>RJWH01000191.1:326133-532387 GCA_004363575.1 Solenodon paradoxus | reverse complement strand
ATACTTCATGATTTTTATAACCACCATGGAAATGTGTTACTCTGTGATGGGCGATATGCTTTGTTATGTTCATTACATTTTTGTAAATACTTTTCAGGTTTCTTTTACATTACTAATTACTGAATGAGTGTGAGTTTTCTTGTATAAGCTTTTTGCAGGAAGTTCCATTAGGTTTAGATATTCTAGAATATTCTTCCAGTTTAAAACAAACCTCAGTTATCTCTCCTTGCTTACAACTATCTCTCAAGACCACTTCATGCTAAAATTTCCTTTGGGAAAATTTTGTGTGTTGATGTCTTTCCTTTTCTTATTTCACCTAAACTACTTCTGGTGGGGGTTAGGGACAGTTTTGCCATCAGGGTTTACTCATACCTGTTTTCCACTGTTATTACTGCAGAGAAGGGATGTAGTTTCACATATAGTTTCAGAATTACAATGAGCTAGTCATCTTTAGGAAATACACATTTGCAGATGTTTTCTGAAATGCACTGCCACTGGGCAAGTTTATAAATTTCAAATTATTTTCTGCAAGTCCTATGTAGCTTATGCTCAACATGTACATTTCAATTGCCTTCTAGTTTCCCTAAAAAAAGCAGTTGCAGAGGTCTTTATCATTGTGGATTTTGCCTGCTTTCTAGGAGGGAAAAGGAAACTTACGTGTTGACTTATGCAGGAAGAGTACCTCAATCGTTTCTTATATGAGCTTCAAAAAGAAATACATGTTTCATTGGGAAGTAAATAACCTTCATACTGCATTATACATTACTGAGATTAGGTTTTATACCACTATCTATATAATGTCCTTTATGGATCGCTTCTAGTAGTGTCTTTGTATTTATTTTATTTATTTAAATCGATATTCCACAGAATGTTTATTAAAGTGTCTATTGCACAATAAGTGCATAGCCAATTTTTGTTTGGAATCTAATTGATGAGTGAATCGTGACTGATACATAGCAAAATGATAGTGACTTTTTAAATACTCATCTTACACCAAAAAAAATGCAATTCTGTACCTAAGAACCTTTTCTCAACTCTGTTAATCACTAACACATTATTTTGTCCACTTCTATTCAAATACTTTCCATCTAAATGTTTCTTAATTTACTTGGGAAATAATTCTTAATTTTTGCTTATAAAGTAGTTATTTTAAGTATGGCTATTGATGGGACTACAGATTTAGACACTAATAGTACTGGCATATCATTCCTATGTACTATGAGAAGTGCATTTTACCTCACCATATAAGTTATGCTTGATGTGCAAATTAAAGCAATAGTATAACAAATGTTTATGCTTCTCTGATACCTGAATCCAAGAATTAGCATAATTATTTATTTGAAAATTTTGAATTTATCTATATCAGTAGTTTACAAGTTTTCATATCATGGCAATAAATTCACAAAGAATTGAAACTCTGCTATTTTCTTAAGAGAACAAAATATGTCCTTTATATGGTCTCTTTCCCAGCAGTTAAGTGATTGTTTATTTTAACTTTCAGCTTTCTTGCACTATCTATATGTGACATTCAAACTGACATAATATTAGAAAACCAATTTGTGTAATTACAAAGAGTTTCCTAATCTCCAGATTTGCATGATATTCAATCTTCTCAAGATGAAATGAAAGCCTTTGGTTAGAAAACTGGTTAAGAAGTTGTCCATTTTCAATTATAATCCAGCATGAAGTAGCCCTACTGAGCATGAATACTGTATTTTGTGCTAATTATCTTAATTTAATTGCTTTTTATTAATTTTCATGCTTAAAAATGGGATCATATCTACAAAGAATTTTTCAAGAAGTTTTGCAAAGATGTATCACTTTCTTCACCTTTGAAATTTATTTTAACAAACATGAATATAAAAGGCTTTTGCATTTTTTAAATTGTACATTTAAAAAGTATTTATATTTGTATTTCCAAGAATAAAAATTTTTGGTTGAAAAAGGTACAAACACTGATTCTTAAATATAATCATTCATATTTTTACTTCTAGGACATTGCAATGTCAAATGAAAAGGCATTATTTAACTTGTCTCCATATAGAAAATAATGTATTTTTCCTCATATCCCATATTCCTATATTGGGCATAAATTTTAATTTAGCTGAATCTCCAAAGTAGTATAAGTTTCAAATTGAGGAACAAAAAATTAATGTTAGAAACTATTGTCATGCTTACTACATTGTGTGTGTAGGTATATGGTGTGTATATGTTTATTTATATATATTCAATATATTTGCATATACTATACAAATTATATATATGATAATAAATGTAAGTTTCAAAACATTTAAAAACAGGAGAATTTTAGCACTCACGTAAAATTTTCATTAGTATGAAAATTATGCTCATTACTGTGACAGATTCTGAAATAATCCCTTATAGCTCTCGACACTTGGTATTTACAGACTTTTTCAATCTTCTCCCAGTCTCCTCTATTGAAGTGTAATTGAGAAACAGAAATTGTACGTATTTCAGTTATGTAACTTAATGTTTGGATATGTATATGCATTGTGAAATAAGCACCACAATCGAATAACATATCCATGACCTTACATAGTTACCTTCTGTATATATGATGAGAACACTTAAGATCTATCTTTTTAGTGTGGTCATGTAATGGTTAACTCCTCCACCTCCAGCTGCTAGTTAGCATAGTCCATAGAGCTCTCAAGGACCAGGGTTCATGACCTGGGGCCAGGTTGGGGGTGTTGGGGAGAAATGAAGATGAACAACTAAATACATAAATAATAAAATACTACTTCTTCCTCTCTCTTCTTACCTGTCTGCCTACTCGCCCACATTCCTGCCTATACCTTTAAATTTTATTTAAATTAAAAACAAAAGATCTGTGTCTTAAGATATTTCAGGTACATAAATAGTGTTGTTAACTAAAGTCACATTGTTCTAAAAAAGAACTACAGAACTGATTCATCTTGCATAACTGAAACTTGATACTCTTTGATTCCCTATTCTCCCTCTTCTCAACCCCTGGTGACGACCATTCTATTTTCTGCTTCTGAGTTTCACTACTTTAGTGTGATTAAATGGTACTTCCAAGAGACTAGGCTTTAATGATCTCCCTCCCTTCCCCTCCCATCCCCTCCCATCTACTCTCCTCTCGGCTCTCATTAATGCTGGAGGAAACAAGCTGTCATGTTATTAACAGTCTTGTGGGGAGGCCCCTGTAACATGGTGAAGAAATGAGGCTCTCAATTCAAGAGTTTTCAAGGTATTAAAGCATCCTGATAACCACTGGAATGAGCTTAGAGGCAGATGTTTGAGTCACATTTGCACTCTGAGATGCAACACTGACCTACAACTTGACAGCAACTTCCTGAGAGACCTTGAACCAGAGGCTCAGTTAAGATAGGCCCATATTCCTGACCTCAGGAAACAGAAACAATAAATGTTTGCTCTGTTAAGCTGCTAGGATATGGATAATTTGTTATGTAGCAGTAGACAACTAATAACAATGATAAATAACCTAAATTCATTAAATCGGATATTTTTTATGACACATGATTAATTACTAAGCTAATGTTTTAGAGGCTATGGATAAGGGTTTTTTCACAAATTAAAGATTAAACGGATCATCTAAACATTCAAATTTAAACATTTATTTTGCTAGAAAAACTTTTAAAGTTCATAAAATGGGGAAAGAGGTCTTTTATAACATGATATTATTATGAGATTATATCAGAAGACTATATAGTTGTTGTTTTAAAGAAAAAGGTACAGATATGAATGATGGTGAGCAGAGGCAGGCAGGTAAAGTGAAGAGGAAAACTTACATATATAGATTTTCAGTTGTTCATCTTGGTTGTTCTGCCTTGCCCTGAGTCGAGGACTGAGGTCCCTATACTGTGCCCAATCTCAACTCCACCAGGGCATGCCAGAGCATATAATATTTCACTTGAGATAGCTAATTTAAAACTGTATCCACGAAACAGTTTGTGTATATTAAGCTATTTTTTATAACTCCAGACCTGTATATACAACTACTACTCAATGTCTCTACTTGAATGCTTTAAAATTATCTTAAACTTTACACATTTATAACTAATATTATTAAAGAATCATTTCCTCTCCTAACCCTGCTTTTCTGTTAGATATGGAAAACTTTAAATCTATCACCAAATTAAAAACATATATTCTTAAACTGTCTGTCTACTGCAACTACTTTTCTCTATTTCTGCTCTTGACACTGGTAGAAGCTTCTTCTCAAACAAAAATGATAATTTTATTCTTCATGTATTATTCTCCAAGTTTCTCAATGTTTCTCATAATTTTTAGGAGAAAGTAAAGAAAGATGGAGGAAGGGATGAATGAAAATTAAGAAAGAAAAGAAGAAGGATTAGGGAGAGAGGAAGGAAAGAGGAAAAAAGGTAGTGAGGGAAGGAGAGAAGAAAGGAGAGGGAGGAAAGAGGGAGGGAGGAAGAGACTCCTTTTTATATCCTGTGAGGTCCGTATGCCTGCGTGATCTCTGCCTATGTTTTTACTTTCACTGCCCTCTTCTTGACACTCTAGTAAAAAAAAATGTCTTGTTTTAGTTTACTTTATAGACAATCCCACAATTTGATCATAATTTCCTTGCAAGTATTCTTCCTTCTGCAGGGAATGTATATACTCTACCTTCAGTTGACTTCCTATTCTTTTTTTCAGATTTAAATGAATTATTATTTCCTCTGTAAGTAAAACGACTTGCCCTGTGAGTGTAAACTTTCCTACAAATAATATGTCATAGTTTACAATAATGAAACTTTATTATTGGGTTGTAGGTGGTAGGGATTGTGAGTGTATGTGTGTGTGTGTGTGTGTGTGTGATATTTGTCATATATTGTAACTTTTTACATGTAGTGATTAGGTCTGTTTATTGTTACTAAAAACCATTTCTATCTTTTAGCATATGCTTGGCACAAAGTAACATTAAAGAAATACCTATGATAAAAGAAATGAAGATTATGTTACATTAATAATGAAAACTAATACAAATAAGTTGGTGAGAACAGATTCAGGGTGTCTCTTAGAGAACAAGATCCAAACTATACATTGAGACAAAATCTCCTTATTACATTAAAACTAAATAAGAATTTTTTCTTCAATCAAGTGTATGATGATTTAAAAGTAACTTTTCTCCCTTAAGTAGTGAATCAGTGGAAATTATAAAATAAATACATTATTAAAGCAACAAAGTACAAATCTTCTTTTTTTCTCTTTATTATTAGAAAATTATGAACAGACACAACAGAATGCAAAGAACCTACATATTCTCATTAGCAGCATCAAAAGCCAACAACTTTTTCCTGTATTTATTTTATTTATTCACCTTTACCAGTAAAGAATTTTAAAGCAAATTCCAAATGTTGCTTAATTTCTAAATTTTCAATATATTAAAATAATAATAAAGTATTTCTTACACAACTCAATAACATCACATTTCAAAATGCTATTCAATAACCTGTCCATATCCAAAGCCCAGTCATATTCAAATTTCCTATTACCTAAATTTCTTTTTGCAATTGGTTTTCTCAACAAAGGACCCACTCAGGTTCTGTTCATTATATTTGGTTGTTATGGAATCAAGAATTTTTTAAATGAAAAATAAAAATGTATCTACTTAATATAGATCTCACAACTTGGGAGTTCACACCAGATTGCTAAGAATATGAAGATTTCTAGCAAGTATACTTACTTGACTTTCATAAGCATAGCATGACCAAATAAATATGACTTAATAGATTTTGAAATGCTTTCTACTAAGAAATGGTACCTATTTCCTCTTACCTTGAATCTGACAAATTAAATATAATAAAAATGATGATGCCCAATTTGGGAGGCTGGCCTTAAGAAACTGGAAGTCTCCAGCTTTTTTTTTTCTTAGATCACACTCTTTGAAAGCCCTGAGCTCCACAGAAGAAATCTGACTACTGTCAGACCACCATTATGAGAAGCCCTAAACAGATGGTACAATCCTACCTGAACCTACAGAGATCCCAGTCAAGACTCCAGATTAATTAGGTCATTCCAGCTGCTATAAAGAAGACTACACTTGGATGGCTTGTAGATAACAGCAATGTATTTTTCTCATAGTTCTGAAGACTGGGAAGTCCAAGTTAAGGCATCAGCAGATTCCATGCCTGGTGAGGGTCTATTTCCTGATGTATAGGCAGCCATCTTGTCCCTGTGTCTTCACAAGGTAGAAGACATAAGGGAGCTCTCTGAGATCTTTTTTAAAAGAGTGCTAATCCCATTCATCCTATCATGAGGGCTCTACCCTCATAACCTAATCACTTCCCAAGTGATCCCCTCCAAATATTGTCTGTCATATTGGGAGTTAAGAGTTTCAACTTGTGAATTTGGTGGTGGGGCATACTCAATTAATAGTATCAGACATTTGAATTAAACTTTCTTGTACCCTCCAGACAAGACTATCTGCTGGATGAATAACATTAGGTACCTGTCAGAAGACTCACTTAGTTGAGCCCTAACTAAATGTTTTACTCAAAAATTATATGTATTATGAAACTGTTGTGTCTTAAAGTTGCAGTATTTCAGAGTTATTTGTTAAGTAGAAGTGCTATAAGGAATCTCACAGAAAATATGTTTTTCTTAGAACTTTCCTGAAACTTCTAATCCTATGTGACAGTAGGTCTTAATACACCTAAAGTTTACTAAATATTTTTACTATAATACACTAATATAATACAAAAATATAATCATTTAGCTCTGTCATTTCTTTCTTCTCTGAAAAATCTCCTCCAAAACCTTATCAGCAGTATATTAATAGTTTACATGTTTTGGCAATTATATACCAGTTTTCCTCTTTGTTCCATGTTTAATATAGCTGCATTTTAAATACTAGTCAAAGTGAACACCTTGTAAAAATGTTCATCTAGATGAAGGCTGGGGAAAGATGAAGAAGAAATAAAAGTTAGCGATACATTGAATGACTAGCAGTTAACTTCTAGACTGGTTTATGCTGCTGAAGCTGCTTATACAAGTTTTATTTTATTTGCTCCAACTTCCAAAGTTGAACTATTTCTCTTTTGAATAAGTTTATTTTTAATTTGTGAAAAAATCAAATATTTTAGAACTTGCATGTCTTTAATGTTGTTTTTTTTCCATGAAGAGCTAAGTTATATGTGCAAGATACCAAAAGGTTAAGGTTAAAAAACTAGTAAAGTCAGAGATTTTTTTTCAAGGAGTTTTATCCAGGAAACAAGATCTCAAATTAAAAATAGTCCTCAATGTATCTAAGTCTGTGAATTTTTCTTCACTGACAAAATGCTCTGGTGGTCATTTGAATCCACTGACAAATCATTCAAACAAAAGGTTATTTTCAATATCTCTATGAATTCAGACATATTTGATACATTATTTCCTAAATGTACCTCATAAGTATAATCATTTTATAAGCACCAAGTGATTACTAAAACAATTGTGACCTGTTATTCCCTGGTGGCACAAGAGAACCTGAAATATTTCTGAGAACAAATCAATGTCTTTGACTTGCAAATACTTTGTGAGCCCTTGACTTATGGTACCTGTACATATGGTACTCTTTTGTTATCTTCAAGTACTATTGCCTGAATTTTTATCCCTTTTTGTTTTTTTAAGGTCATTTCTTCGCATTTTCAATAACTCCATTTATAGATCTCATTACCAAAATAGGTAACAAGAGTTCATGGTACTGTTTCTCTTTCAAACAGACAAGAACATTTTTTTACATTTGAACAATCAAAGGGACAGGAGAGTGGAAAATTTTAAAACATGTCTATGGGTTAAACATTATGTTGTTGCCTATAAGGTCAACTAGTGGAAAAACTCATTGGTTAAGAAAGAATCTCAGTTGTTTTTTAAAAATTTTTTGTTAGGTTTGTGTTTTAATTTTATTTATCTCGAGAGTTATAGAATAAATTTTCTCTTGTCTTTTATAAATTATAAATTTCCAGTATATATGTCAATAGCAGTGTGAAACCATTGCAACTTGTAATCTGATTTTCAGGAATCAGATAATGCCGAGGTATCCCATGGAAGAAATCAAAATGGAAAGGTTTGTGGTAAATTCCAACCAAAGGCAAGTACTAGTAGATTTCCATAAAATACAGATATAGGACAACTCAAAATTCTAGATGGCACTTACCTTTTAACAGAAATTTCTGGAAAGCGTTAAGACAGCACCTTAATGGCCAAAGTAGTCACTCATCTAATTTATATGATTAGAAAATAACAATAGCAAATTTCCTAAAGAGTTTTCAAATGAGTCACTATACTTCATAGGCAAAAAGCTTCTTTTATTTTCTTTTAGGTTTCTGATGATATTTTACCTTCTTTCACAAGATAGGAGCACATTCACAAACAAGGGTGGGGAAGTCCTTTATTTAATTCTGATTTGTTTCTTTTGCTAAAACAACAACAACAACAACAACAAAAAACCCACAAAAATCAGCAAAGGATGGATAGGTAGACCTGGAATTGTTCCACTGAACTTCACTTATAATGGTTAAATAGCCTTCAACTCAATCTGTGCATGTTAGAAAAAAGAATATTATTTGCTTAATAAGCATTTTGGTCAAGTAACAAAACACCTCATCCCCTTGTGTGCATAGCCTAGATTTTGAAGCCATAGAAGCGACAACAGCAACATAGATATAAAAGAATCTATGCCTTCAATATATTTTAGAAGATAAAATTGTTTGTAGATGACAGTAAATGAGTTTTTACATGGTAGACCAGTTCTCTCAAAGGAAGATATGAGTAGGTGAAAGAAAAGATACAAATTGCAATTAACCTGAATGTATGTCTTTGGAGTTAGAATATCCTGAAACCAAATATTGGCTAGATCCTGTATAAGCTGGCATTGCCTTGAGTCTATTACTTAGCTTCTAAATTTAAACCTCACTTTCTTTACCACTATAATGGGGATCAAAGGACATATTTCTCAAGGGACTATGACTGTTACAATACTGAAGTAAAACAAAGTCTAAGCAACATCACTAACTTTGAGTTTAAGTTATATAAACCTTTATTTAAGATGAAGTGTTTCACTGAAATGGAGCCCACACCATCTTAAGTAAAAACTTAAATAGCTAGTATCATAATGGGAAAGATTCTTAAACAGAAACATTTCTGCAGATTTTTTGCTGTTATTAAACTGTCAAGTTATTTTTTAAAAGATACAATTGGTTAACTTATCCTAAAATGTAAAACCAAAACTTAAAAAGAATTTTCAAGATGATTGAGTTTGATTGCTTTGGGATAATTTGTAGTTACCAGAGCATGCTAAATTGGAGACATAGGTAAGCAGTTTCTAGTGCATGTCAAGAAGGCAGATGTTGGTAATCAAACTAAGCTAACTGCAACTTAGTGAATTTCTCGCATTTATTTTATTTGAAACCAAAAAAACCTTGTTAAGTATGTGAGAATTATTTGGAGAGACATGAAAGGGTTAGCAAAATGTAATGTAACTATGACATTGCAATTTGAATAAATTATAGCTCAATTGTTTTTAGATTATTTTTATTTTGAGAAATTACAAGCAATATTGTAAACTTTTTATAGATTGTATAAAACATTGTTCCATGTGATCTATGAGGTGGGATCTGCGAGGTGGGAGCTTCCAACTGTTTCATTTATTGCTACTTTATTATTCTTAGTACTAAATTTGTTGTTATTTAGTTTTAGATATAAGATTATGTAAAATAGAGGTATTAAATACCAGTGTGCATCTATTTAGGCTCTAAAGGATTAGATTTCAATATTGAAAATTCCCATGATAAAATAATAAAAACAACAGGAAAGGAAAATTATAAAAAAAGGATACTTGATTTATAGAAATAATTTACTTTGTATTTGTGTACTACTTTGCAATGGGAAGTGACTGGAAATATTTTTTTTTCAGGAAGCTTGTTCCTACAAATATAATAATAATTAATAGAGTCATATTATCCCTTTAAAACTAAGAATCACTCTATGCTGCTTCAGTCACCAGTCAAAAAGAAATCTTCTATGAGAATAATTCAGTAATAGCATTCTCTACCCATGTATCTTTATCTATTTATAATCCTTATTAACATACTACTTTTCCCCAAAGCTACAATGGGATAAGTAACAGGGAGAGGGGAGGAGGATGACTAATGAATCATAAAAGTTCCTTTATGGTTTATTTCAATAAATCTAATCTTATCACACAAAAAAATAAAGTTTCTAGATCTTTAGCGAACACTGTCATTTAAACACATGGCTTACAATGACAATATGTAGCATGTGGAATGAGAAAGGATCACTGAGATTAAAAATAAGATGAAAATAAGTTTCAAAATCTCATTAAGAAAGAGAAAGCAAATGACTTAGAGAAATAGAAGTTCATGACTTTAAAAACTGTCATCAAAAGAAGCACACTGCTTCTAGAATTACTCCCTATCAGTTTCACTAAGATGTCAGTCTGATACACAGCACTCTGCAGAAAGGAAGGAGATTTTTTTTAAAAAAGATACCCATCGAAAGCAGAAATAGTGACCAGTCAAAATTATATTTCAAAACATAATAGAGATCTGATGGTGACAAGCAGAATACTTGATGCTTGCTTCTCGTCAAAAATGTTTTTTTCAAAGGTGTGATTTGATTATCAAATTTAAATGGTGGTTAGGTTAGTACTGAACATGTAAACTGTAGTTGTGATATAAAGAAAACATGACTATCATTAATCTATTTTATTAATTTCTATTTTATTATCTATTTATCTATTATCTATTTATTATCTATTTTATTAATTTCAGATAAATGGGAATGTTGAACGATAAAGTCTCATAAAAACATATCTATATCTTCTTATAAAATGCAGATGCAAATTTATTTACATCTGGATAATAAGTTAAGGAGGGATATTGTTAAAAATAAATAGCATGCTAGTTCCAGAAAAAGTAGAAAATCAATTCTGCAAAGAATGATCATCACTGGTGGTCACATACAAGAATCAGGTGGGAAAAGAGTCAAACTATGTGTAGCAAAATGACAAATTAGTTGTTTTAGAAAGAAAATGATAGCGTAGTCTCTAATTAATCCATTATCCTCCAAGGTGAAACTCCTGAATAAACATGGTTATCATCGAGAGACGCTAAGGGAGTTAAGTAAATAAAAATCTGAAGTGGGCATTATTTGAACAGCTGCTGATAGATGTGGCAGTTATAAAAGAAGACAGGGGGTACAGAATCAGGCAGAGATGCAGAGAGAAAAGAGTGATTATTAGATCTCTGGAATGGATGGAAGTAGAACTCTATAACTCAGAAAGGTGTTAGGCTCCCTAGTGAGTTATAGAAAGAAGAAAACATAGTTGCTACCTCATTTCTGGTTAGTAGGGAAGATAGCTGACTATATGGAGCATGAATGGGAAGTGGACTTTATGGTAGAACTGATTTGATAACATGTCCTATAGTTGTGTAAGGGTTTAAAGCTTAGAAAAGATATCAAGTAAAGGATAGTCAATATGAAGTATTACTTATGAAATAGTTACTTATTTATCCCAATTCCTAGAACAATTAATGTTTACATCCCTCCCATATATATGCAATATATACATAAAATATATACATATTTAGTTATGTACATACATGTCATATAATATATACAGTTTATATATATTTAGTATATATATTTGCATACATATATTTTGTTCTAAACAAGACAACTAATCTTCCTCTCTAAATTTCATTATCTAGAAAGTAATTAAAGCAATTTTTATTTATGATTCTTTTTCCAGAAATCAAATATTTGGCAATTTTTTGAGGTCCAACACTTAGATTAGAAACAAGAGTGAAAATACTTTGTTCCTCCCAGGAAAGATTCACTTTAAAGCTAGCATTCCTTCATTCTATCTTTAAAGGGTATTCTTGCCTCTGCAGGATTTTATATAATCCAAAGTGTAGGCAAAAAAGGAAAAATAATGACCTAAACAGCAAAGTAGCATTTAAGCTTAGCTCCATTACATTACTTAAGGATTCTCTAAGAATAATAGACACCAAAATAGTACAAAACTATCTCGACATTAAGGGATCATGTAATATTCATTACCCCAGCTAAAATAATGCATAATAGAAGCATTCAGCCCTTTCTACTCATTCACTTTCGATTTTGCTGATAGCTTTTGAGCCATTGTTTATGTAAGTATACCAACTTCGTGGGAGATAATACATTTTATTAAATCACTATCTGTGCATCTCCATAAATCATGCACTTTTGAAAGGTCTAGCAGTGTTAGCTTTAGACATTTCAATTAACCATTTGAGTCCTATTACATAATAATTTGAAATATCAAAAGTGAAAACAAAGTTTTAAATTATCCTTTTCTTTGAAAATAAATGAGTTAATTTGGAAAAAAGTATGTTATCTACATCTTCTGGATTATTTGTTAATGTCATATGATATCAAATTAAGACACTAAAACAACTCCGTTTATTTGATCCTTATTTCTCACTCTAATATGTCCAAAGAAAGTCATAATAGTCTGCCACTGTCTACCTCTGCTCACCTTCATTCCTGCCTGTACCTTTCCTTAAAAACAAATAAATAAACAAACATGGTACTGTCTTATGTAAATTGGTATGACAGATACTAAATAATGATTACTGTTCCTTAAAGTTAATAAAACCATAGAATAAATGTTTTTTTTATATTTGTCACAAAATAAATTTCTTCAGTGATGATACAAATTCTGAAACTTTAAATTGTGTTTTAAATATGGCAGTACACATAAAATGGAATAAAGCATTACTAAAATGTTTACGTGATCTTTAGACACTCAATAGCAAATACTGTTTAGTTGGCAATGTCAAAGAATAGATGTTGAAAATGTCTGATTCAAGTGAATTTCAGTAAAATGTTTCTTAGGCAATCTCATTTATCTACTTAAATGACTCCTTTTTTGCACACTGACCTTTATAGTCATGACTCAGCAAAATTCCACATCACAAAACATTATTGACCTCTAGAGTTTGTTTTGAAAATTCCAAACCTCAAATATTAAGTCAATAAATTCTATGGCCCACTGAGAAGCATTGCATTTCAGAGATACTCTATAAAAATACATTTTGCTACTCACCAATCAATTTCCGATCAAGTTAAACATTCTTTGGAATATTTTATATTATCTAGTAAAACTGTATGCTAAGAAATTATTTTCCTGAAAGAGAGGTAGGGAGCATTAGATTAATAAATAGTTTATTTAAATAATTTAATAAAATTATCTGAGATAGCATTGTATTTTGATTCTGTACTCACAAATTTGTACTGTTACTGCATATATACTTATATTCATATGTGAATATATATAAATATACTATACACATGTATGCATCTCTCTCTCTCTTGCTCTCTCTTTTTCTATATACACATACACAAACACAGAGACACATATACAGCGATACCGAAGTGATTTTGCTGGATATATCTTAAATAGTGTTTGTTTTTAAACACACATGATGTTTCTGTCTTCATATATCCTTAGGATCAGGAAGGAAACTTAAAAATATTATCTAATATATTGTCACCTAACAGGTTTATACCTTTTATCCCAAGAAGTTAGTCACAATATCAGACTACTGAAATTGGAACTAATACTTTATTTCCTTCCTCCAGTCTGAACATTGAATCATCAGTGTATTATTCCAAACAGATATTGTCTTTGTTTGAACTTGTCCAGTTTGTTTTGTTTTTAGGAAAATAATGTCTTATGGTCTTATGAATCTGAAGTACAAAAATCTGAGATCTACTCTTCAAGCTCTTGACCTTCTTTCTCTTCTATCTCTGTTTAAAAAAGAAAAAATATCTCATCTGACTGATTTTATGACTATTTTGTGCTCTGAGAGCCAGGGAATCTGTTCAAAGTCTGCACTTCTCTTACAGTTGGAAGACTATTTCTTAGGTCCAGCTAAAATATATCCCTCTGTAATTTCATCATCCATTCTCTGAGTTCACTCTCTCAGTCCTCAGAGTCTCAATTAGAAGCTAAATCCTTTCTCTGATCAGGAACAAGCTCTAAATTCTAACACTCTTTAAGAGCCAGGGCATTCTTATTTATGTGTAGCAATATTCTTTTGATGAAATGGAAGTCAATCTTTGGCTCTCCTTTGAAAGACGCTAAAACAAAAGGGGCAATCAAATACACTCTGTGCTGGGCTACAGAAACTATTATGTATGATGGACTAGATTCCCATCAGTAGGCATGGAGATCACCTGGAATGTCCAGATGGTTTCTCAGAATGGGGGTTTTCAAAAGACCCTTGCTAGACATATGTGTCTGGTTAGAATGTTTAACCTTCATGGTCTTTAATCATGTAGCATTATGTGAAATGCCACTGACTGAATGACTTGATGAAGTGTTTTGAGACTGTAGAGTTTCCAATCTCCCGACCACCACGAGAGGCTCTGCAGTAACTGGGAATGTGTTTCTTACCATCTGAATGCCCTATGACGGGTCTGCGAGAGAAGAGGACAGATGGGACCTGAACTTCACATTGTATAACTTGGACATAAAAGTGTTCTGATAAAATAAATGGAGAGAGAGAGAGAGAGAGAGAGAGAGAGAGAGAGAGAGAGAGACAGAGAGAGACAGAGAGAGAGAGACAGAGAGACAGAGACAGAGACAGAGAGAGACAGAGAGAGAGAGAGACCTATTTAAAGGACTGTCATTTTGTTCCAATTCTTCTCTAACTATTGATATTCTTAAATATATTTTCCCCTTCAAATTAAATACATCAATGTATAGAAGATCCTCTTTGGGGTTTTTAGTTCTCTGTGGACAGAAGTATCTGTTTTGCAAGTTCATTGCTCTACATACTGATGAAACCAATGAGATGAACAGCCTACAGTTATTCATTTTAAAGACAGATGAAATACAGAGGAAGCCCTTTCGTGGTAAGAGATATTTGCCTTAGCCTGTCCTGACACTGAGTACTGACGCTGCCACTATTAGCTAAAGCAAGCATCTGTACTTTCCTTAGAAACTTTGTAAAGATTGCATATAATCTGTGAAGTTTGTATATCAGGGTTGTGGCGAGAAATAGGTAAGCGAAACAAAAAAACATGTCACAATGCCCAAAATGTAGTAGACTCACAAAGAGTAACTATTATCATTCATATTTATTAGAATTATAATGATCATCTGTTTGTAAGGAATGCTGATAATAACTTTCACAGCAGAACTTGACCTGGAACCTTTCTCCATGTGTAACTAAATTTTTTTGCATGTGATCATGTTTTAAGTCACTTTGGCATTCATCTATCTACCATGAAGTTTTCCTGTTTCAGATTTTATTTTTATAAATGTTGGTTATGTGACTTCACTATGATATTTCTGAGGAACACTGATGGCTTGATGGCAGCATCTCTTGCTTGCTTTTTAGAGTCTTGATTCTTTCCAAATGGAAGCATATGAGGTCTTCTTTCACTTTTTGGGGGGTCAGCATCTTTGTTATTGCTGCTGAAACTCTGGAAAGAGTGGTTCGAGGAGCCGTGCTAGCCAATTTGGCAGTGTGCTTTTTCAGCCCACTTGGCTGTGCACAATATTCTGTCTGAGTTTGGGAAGATCTGTCTGCCTTTTTCCTTTGTAGAAAAAGCAATGAAGAATGAGGCAATGGATTTTGTCTTATACAACAGCCTGGAAAAATAGGCCATGGCCTAACAAATAATGAGAGTTACATGGCCGCCTTCCAGGAAGTTCCTGGCTGGAGACAAGAGGACAGGTTGAGACGCCTTCTGATAGATTTTGCACTAATTGCCCTCATTCCTAAAAAAAGTTCTATTTAAAAGATGGGGAATGGGGGGAGGTTAGAACCCTTATATGGTGTGAAATTCTTTTAAGAAGAAACAATATGCAAATGTGTAGGTCACAAATCAAATAGTTAAAGTATAGCAGTAAACCATACAGTCGTCATACATGTCAGGGAAGCATATATTACAGACTTGACCTAACCCCAAATACTCCTCATTTGACCTAAATCATTTCTTTGTCGTAGGAACCCCAATGACCACTATACTATCCCCTTTAGTCATGTATATCTGTGGAAAGTCCTTTGATTTTATAGGGTCTGACTCTTTCAGATGACTTGTATTTTTTCCCTGTTTTCTTTCCAATCAATGAGGATGCCTCAGAGATGAACTGTAACTGATATCTCTCACTCTGTACTTGACCACCCTCTGCACACACATTACCCTTTTAATGGCCTTTTCCAATGACGACTGAGTGATGTCTTTTCTATCAGATGCTTTTTTGCCATCTTGGTTTAGAAATGGAGGAATGGCAGAAGCTGGAATATCATCAATCTCCAGAGGCAGCTGGTCTGACTCAGTGTCTGCCATCAGAAATATTGCTCTTGAAAAAGTCCCCAATAACACCAAGAACACTTAGAATTTCCATATTCCTTGTAATCGTTCACTTAACTCCTTGATTGCCTGTATTGGTGGTCATGGCCATGGACCAGATCTCCATTTCTTCATCTCAAAATCATACTCCTCAGAGCTGCTTTATGGAGCTATTCATAGATAAGAGCAATAATGAGTTCAACAGCATGGCTTCCTTTTCTGTATTCTGTGACATTCTCATCTCAGCCAACTGTGTCTGGCAGCCACACAATGAGGCCCTGCGTGTGTCAGAGAGATGGATGATATCTGTAGTGTCTGTGTTTCAATGCTGACTCAATGAGCTCCTGCTGAACCTCACCTTAGGGATGTTAGATTGTGTGCCATTGAATTAGAATGGTAAACTGCCCCCATCCAAGAGATGTCTTATTTTCTTCTAATACAAAATACTTGAATAGAAATAATGACAAGCATTAGGTTCCTTGATGGATAGCTCATTGTACTTTCATCCTCAATATTACTGATTATAGAACTCTTTGTTTTTGGCTCATTGTTCTCTTGTTATTTTTTTTCAAAGCTGAAACAAAGCATCTAGGTAGCAGTTCTTTATATATCTTTCACATGTATGTGTTTTCTTCAACTGAGATGAAATTGGGAAAATAAATTTCAAGGGATATTAATGAACCTCTACTTCCTTTTCAGGAAAGTGGTCAGTCAATTTAGGGAAAGGCTGTTCTATATCAACTGACTTTTTTGTTTCCCTATGAAATCAGTTCTGCACTGTGTACAAATGTGCCACCATGGGGTCTATGGTGATAGACAATTGCTAAGAGCTTTGAGTGGCTATTAGGGTCACTGAGATATATCTGAGCAAAGTAGGCTTATATCAGACAAAATCCAATGACAATCGATAGCTACTTCTGTTTTATAGAGCTGACTTCCAGTGTCTTTCACTATCACACACTTAGATGGACAATTTAATGCACTGCTAGCCTCATCCTGAAATTCTCAATAATCTGTGAGCAAGAAAACTTGACTATTTGGTTTTCACTGGCCCAGAAAATTTTGTATCCAGTCCGGGTGTGAGGCACTGATCTACACATGGTAAACAAAAACAGGATTCTATAAGAGACTCTCCTCCTTAGCGTTGACTGAGGTTTAATAGGATTGATACGACAATACATGTCAGGGTATTTAAATGATTCTGTGACAGACTCCCCACTCTATTCCCACGTCACATTGAAAGTGGCCACAAAATATGTTTCATATATCCTGGTTCCTACAGTCAGGTCAAGGTTTTAAGAAAGGGATTAAGAGAAAATATGTGTTCTCTGTTCAGAGAGAGCAATTCCCTTGTTGTGAGTCTTCCCTCCCTTTTGTAGTTGAGAAGTTAAGGACTTAAGGGGAACACAAAGAACTGCTATCTGACTCATGTCTGAGAAAGATGCAAGGGACTATGACTTAGATCCAACTTTATAACTAAAAAAGGGGCCAAATAGGAGATCAAAAGAAGGTGACTGAGTTTACTGGAACAAAGGATAAGTGAGAGTTGACTGTGGGTCATCTGGAAGAGATCCCTAGTGTAGAATCATCCCAAGTCTTCAAAGGGCTATTTGAGGCTTCTGGAGGCAGATGGAGAACCCAGGAGAAAAAATATTTACCTGGTGAGTAGAGCTAAGACAGAGGTGAAGTCCTAGAATAGAAATGTATGTGCTAGGACAAAAAACAAAAACATGATATTGGCCAAATATTACATTCAAAAAACCCATTAACAGCAACCATGACGACAAGGATATCAGGGGTAACCAATTGCATGGCCTTCCACCAAGGGCTGCCAGCTTTAACTGTAGGCTGGACTAGAAAGCATAAAGCCACCCAGATATTACTTCTTCTTTTACTTAGTTTTGATTCTGAAATACACAGAGGATTGGGAGAGACAGTAGGAAAGGAGAAGGACCAGAGTCTTTGGAGCATTTGTCAGCCCCAACCTGAAAAGATGTACCAGATAGTTAAGATTATTGCAAGTTAAATCTGATTTGTAGTTTTCACTAATATATTAGACTAAACATTCTAGTGACTGCATTGAGCCTGTGTTTTCAATTTGAAGTGACAGTTGAATCTCCTTTTATTCAATAATTAGAAGAGAAGCATGTGAAACTGTATTATTAGTCCTTCCAGGGATGAAAGAAGGTTAGATCTTGCCCCACTTTCCCATTAAGCTTTACTCATGACAACAGTATACACATATCATTGTTTTCAGCATGTTGGTTGCATCTTTATTACCCATTCAATCTTCCCAAGGTTTTGCAGAAAGCACTCAAAAACTTGGAAAAGAGAAAAACTAAGAACATAGATACTAAGAAACTAGCAAATTAATAAATTATAAAACTAGAAATTGAAGACAAGTTTGTGCTTCTTAAGGCATTTTCTTTACACATTAAGTCTAATTTTTCTTACTTTATTAGAACAAAAATACTTTTTATAAGGAGCTTATTCTATTCCAGGAATTGTGCTAGTGGCCTCATATGAATCATATCATTTATTAAATACATAAACCATGAGTTAGATTCTATTCTTATTACCTATAAAAAGAAACAGAGTCTTAGTTCAGTAACTAGTTTAGTAACTGATCTGAAACGACTTGAGTAGTCCCAGTCTGATACCAAATTTGTGCAATTCAATAAGAGAGATGGAGAAAAAGCAAAAATGAGAGTGATTTTTCTCCCTTGTTTTCTTCTCAAATAAATCATATCCTTTCCAAAATGGAGTCTTCCTAATTATATAACTTGTAGTAGACATCAAAAAACAACCGCATAATCATCAGTTACACATAATTCCATGAAAAGATTACCATAAACATGGAAAGAGAAAACTAACAGTCATGACAACCTTGGCCTATAATATAGTGACCAGCTCTGTATTACTCATTGCAAGTGAACTCATAGCACTAGAGAGAGGGTTGATCTGTCCTGCTTCCAGGAAGTCTCAGAGAAGTCATAATGGGAAAGGTAAGTAATTAATAATAGTTTTATTGAGATAATTAAAATGAAAAAAAAGCATTCATGTAGGGGTTTGACAAGAACAAAATCAAATAACTCGAAATAAATACAACTAATAAAGGAAGAAAGCAGGGGAAGTTGTTTGCTCAGAAAAACTGCTGCTTCTTCCAGAAGAATAGGACATATGTTACAGCTACATTATTTATGCTGGGAGCTCAAGTCAGGGTGATGTATGTGAGCGTGATGTGGCAAGAAATGAGAGTCCATGGAAGGTTCCTCAAGTGATTAAGCATTGAAAGCTAAGTTTTCGAAATATTTGTCTAAGAGTGGTTTGACTGCAGGAAAATAAAGAATAGAACCAGTGAAAGTGACAAGAAATCTGTGAAGAGTTTTCTTGGTATCAGACAGCCTTTAGAGAATGAACTTTTAGATTCTCAGCTTTCTCTCTTGAGTGACAGTAGAAAGCTATGGAGGTGGGATGTTAATGATTATATTCTAGATACCCAAATTCTAGATACATATATTTCTGCAAACTATAAGGGAAAATTTGTAACCTTGAAGCAATGTGGTGTTCTCATTATTGTATATTCAATGATGCATATAAAGCTTAGATTCCAATTAACATAACAAACCCCTAATATCTGCAACAGTGTGGAGAAAAATCATCGTGGTGATCCTGGGAAGCATGATGTGGTGGAGATAGCAATGATTCCAGAGAATGACATGATTTCTTTTGAAACGTAACAGTGTTTTATGGAGAAAATCCATCTTTCCATTGTTCTAAACATTTTTTAAATCAGTATACAATTCTAGTTTATTACCTGTGGCTCTTGTAGACACTGGCATATTCCAAGAAAATATGAGTATATTAAACATTTATGGGTAAAGGACTTCCATTTAAAATACCTTAACATAATTTCTGGAATTGGAATGATAAAATAAAACTTATCATCACAGACTTTGTTGCAAACAAATGGGTGCCATTGTAAAAGGTAACAGTGAGGTGATATTTAATTTGCCAAACTTTGTCTTAACAGTATCTAATAATGAGCTTTTATATACTCTTGGCAGAGCATTAGGAGTGATTGGGGGAGAAGAGAAAGTCATTGATGGAGCATTTTTTCCAAATCTCTCACTGGCAATATCCATATTAGGGTTTCTATTTGAAGTGTTAACAAAACATTACTAAGAACAGTTGTGATGGAGTTGTCAATAAACGTCAAGTTGCCTCTTCCTTTTTACCTACACTTGTCTAGTGTGTCTCTGACATGAAACAGAATCAACTCAGAAAGGGCCAAGTAAGGTTACCTAGGATCCCAGACAAATTTCTTTTAAGGTTGGCTTATTCCTTTGGTTTCTTAAAAACTGAACTTTCTGTTGAGGCATTTTCTAGAACAGTAGGATGTCTTATTGAAGCATGCCTATTCAGAGTCTTTGAACACCCTCTTTTCATTTTTTTCTGCAGCTTCACAAGTCTTCTTCAGTTTTGGACTGGAAAAAAATAAGTTGATATTATTTTCCCTCTCTCTGCAATATTTAATTTTTATTCTCATGAAGTATGAATTCTCATTCTCATAACATTTAAATAATGAGAGCTTTAATTTATTTAAATAAATATGTATCTTAGAAATCATGTTAATTTGTTTTTACTATGAAAAGCACTTTTTTGTTTCTTTCTGTATGTTAGCCATCAATTCCACCACTGCTGGTATAATGTAAACATGATTGATTTCATCATGGATGTATGAGTGGAATAAATATATACTGCCCTCATAAGCCTGTTTCTGAGTCAGTAAATAGATATTTAATGATTTGGTTAAAATAAAAAATGTTGTAAGGAACATCGTATACAATAGTTAGCAGGCAGTGTTACTTATTGAAATAATAAATCTCTATGAAAAACCTCTAGCTGGCTCAAATATATTATGGACCTCACAGGCATTTCTTCATAGTTTTTTTCTTTTATTTCAAATTGAAATGAGACAAACTAAAATAATAAAATAAATATAACAAAAAATTTCACATAATAAGACCAAATTAGTGGTTGCCAGAAGGGAAGGAGAGTAGGGAGAATAGGCAAACCAGGTAAAAAGTATCATTATATTGTGAAAGTTAGAATTGGACTTTTAGTCGTGCTCTTAATGTAGCAGATATAGTAGATATAGCTGTACATAATGATGATACCTGAAATTTATAGAATGTAAGATATTGTTACTTTAATAAAATATTTATTAAAATCTATAAATAGAAAACCAAGAACAATTATCTTGGCACAGAAATAGAAATATTTAAGTTCAAGTAATTTAAAATTATTTGAGTACAAATAATTTACTCCATTATTACTGAGCACAGTAATAAACTGGTACAGCATAAACACTATGTTAACTAATATTATTGTGGATAAGTTTTAAAGAAGATTTTGATCAGAATCCCTCAAACTTTTTAAAAATAATTTTGTTCTTCACTTTACAATCTGTTTTACTTTAATATCCCCAGCTTTATTTCATTTCCACTATTGTACTCATTTCTGCAATATTACCATGTACAGTGATCTTTCCTCTAAGCAACTAAAATATCAGTTACCTCTATTAACAATTAGATATTTGTCATATAATCTGTTGTGTATTAAATAGCTTGCTCCTTTCCTCATTTCAATTAAAGTTTAGTGTTATAATTCTTACATTACTTTGTAGCCTCCATGATAGCTGCATCAGCTTGCATATTTGACTGCAAACAATTTTTGATTGCTGAATATTGGCGGAAAATGCAATATTATTGAAATAAACAGTTTGAGAAATTAAGTAAGGTAAATTTTAAAAAATTCTCTTTAAGTAATTAGTTAGAAAGGATGGAGTGGCGGTACAGGAAGTAATCAAAACATAAGGAGTCATTATAATGAAAAGCCATTATAATGAAAAGTCATATTAGAAGAAATTCCAAGTCTAAATGATACTTTTTGACTCTAATTTGTTATAATCATGTCATTCTTAGGATTTTAAAATGGTTATGTCACTGTCAGTAACTGTCATGCCACAAAAATCTTTTGTCTGTTTTTTATAATTATTCTTGACGTGAACATTGACCACATAAAAGCTAACCAGTATCAGTGGAAACAGTATTCCCTAATTATTTTCCTATCATTTACTTTATTGCACTTTTTAAGTTTTACTGTTTTTTTAATATTATTGATGATTTATTTATTTTGATACCAGCAATAGGCTTTAAGAATTGCTATTTTTTGTGACTTTTTACACAGGAGGATAATAAATTCTGTAATGGCAGAGGTACAACTTTAGAAATTATGATCAGGTTGAATCATTCAATCATTATGAGGTAATATTTCATCTTTTGTAAAGTGCTTCCTAATCATCTAGTGTGTGTGTGTGTATGTGTGTGTGTATATATATATATGTGTGTGTGTGTGTGTGTGTGTGTGTGTGTACACACACAGGATATATACATATATGCATATATATACATACATACATATGCGCAGCCTGCTTTATATACATGTCCAATAAAATGTATTGCATATTCACTCTATATCAGCACTATGTTTAGTGATGGGTATATAATGATGGATAGGTACAATCTTAGGTTCTCCTCAACCCTCTTTAACCCTAGTAATAATAGTAGGCAGGAATAGTATTATTGACTGATATATATTTTTCAAGTGTCAGGACTAGTGAATATTTAAGCCATTCCCAATTTTATCTCAAAATTATATTCGATGCTCAGATTTCTCCAGTTATGTTCCACCATGGATGTTTCGAAAATGTATTTTATTTCCAAAAATTAGACTTCAGATCTTGTCTTCTTTAGGAAGATTCAAAGCACACATTAGCAAATAAAGCATTCTGAGAAGCCCTTTATTAGAAAAATATTGTGTGATTTGGTAATGTTAATAACCCAAATATTAATATCTCATTGTATATAGTTTTCAGATGCAGTACATCACACTTGCATTTTCAAGGACTAAGCTAATGAATACTTTTTTTAGTCCATGAAAATCAAGCCCATTGGTTGTGATAATTCCTTTATCAGAATAACATTATCTATACATGATAACTCACTATTAATGGTTATTAAAACAGAAAAGTATATAAATTACTATGCATGTAATTAGCTTTCTTCATCTTTTTGGAAAATAAGAAAAATTTTTAGAGAATTGCATTTAATATTAAAATTTCATTATAGGGAATTTGGCTCTTCAAATACGATGTGGTAACATGATATTTTGTAACACCACCACCAATATTCAACCTTGTAGAAAGGACTATCTCGCAATAATTTTCTTTTCGTCACAATTTGGGTAAGAGTGGGTAAAAGGAACTTAGGCCTAATGCTCTAATTCACTATACATAATGTTATACATAAGCTCATCCAAATGTTGCTGTCATGCAATTTATATTAAACAAAATTCTCATGATATCTTGTATCATAATCTTGTCTGGAGATAAGGACATTTAATGTAGGAACTACTCTCGAACACTTTAAGTATGATATTATAGTTCTTTTAGTTATAGACACTATATTGTATAGTAGATCCCAGAGTTAATTTATCATATATAATTGAAACCTACTTTTTAACCATCAGTCTCTATTTACTTCTGTCCCTCAACTCTGTCAATCATCATTCTCTTTCTGTTTCGATGAGTTTAACTGTTTTAATTAGATTTCACACATGAGTGACATCATACAGTATCCATTTTTTTGTGTCTGGCTTATTTTACCTAGCATGCTGTCCTCTACCTCTATTCATATTGTCATAAATGGCAGGATTTTTTGAAAGATGGCAGAATGTTGTATTTTATAAATACATATTTAATATACAATATATGCATATAATATATAATAGATGTATATATTATATAATACATACATCCATGCCACATTTTTCTTATAGTTTCATTTATTGATGGCCAGTTAACTTTTTTTTAAATTTTGAACTTTATGAATAATCCCACAGTAAAAATGAAGTACAGGTATCCATTTGTAATTCTGATTTAAACTTTTTGATAAATAGTCAGACATGTCATTACTGGATCATATCATATTTCTATTTTTTTAAATTCTGAGGAACTTTCCTATTGTTTTCTATAATGACTGTAGCAATTTACATACCCAACAACAGTAAATTAGGCTTCCTTTTCTTCACATCCTTTCTAAAATGTATTAACTTTCAAAAAATAATTGCATTCCATAACTTCCTCATATTAAAAATACATTAAATTATTTAAAAAGTCATTCTAAAAGGTGTAAGGTGTAAGGTGATATTACTTATGGTGTTGATTTGCATTTCTTGATGGTCAATGGTATTGAGAATATTTTCATATACTTCTTGGAAATGTATGTATTCTTTGGAAAAATGTCTATTCTGATCCTGACCACATCATTTTTCAAACTTCTCTACCACTATTCAATGGCAGGAATTCTTTATATAATTTGTATACCAACTTTTTATCAGGTATGTAGTTCAGATTTTTAAAAATCATATTCCAGAGAGTGTCCTTTCATTTTATTCTTTCCTTTGCTCTGTAAAAGTTTAGAGTTTGGTGTAATCCTATTTGTTTATTTTGCTTCGTTGTCCATGCTTTGGTGTCATATTCAAGAAGTCATTGCCACAACCAATGTCAAGGAATTTCTTCCTATAATTTCTTTTAGCGGTTTTACAATATCAGGTCTTATATTTCCCTATTTTGTTTTCTAGGCGTCCTTGTCAAAAAGTTGTTAATTATAAATGCATATGTTTTCGTCTGGGCTGTCTAATCTATTCCATTAATTTATATGTTGCTTTTGATTATTAAAGCCTTGAAATATAATTTAAAATTGAAAAATATAATGCTTTGTTTTTCTTGCACAAGAATATTCTGACTTTATAGGGTCTTTTGTGATCTCAAATTTAAGGATGTATTTTCCTGTGTCTGTGAAAAATACTATTGGAGATGTGATGGAATTGCACTGAATCTATAGATTGCTTTAGGTAAATAGATATTTTGACAATATTCATTTTCCAGCATGTTGACACTGTCATCAATGTTTTATAATTTTTAGTGTAGAATTTGTTTTTACCTTCATGGTTAATTTCATTTTAAGTATTTTATTGTTTTTAATGCTATTGTAAATGAGGCTGTTTCTTAATTCTTTTTGTGGACATTTAATTTTTGGTATATTAAAACACAATTGATATTCTTATATTGATTTTGTATCCTGTTACTTTACTAAACATGTTGACTCGTTCTAACAGTTTTTTGTTAATCTTTAGGAGACACTATATATATATATATACATATATATATATATATATATATATATGGTTATTTCTTGTGAATCAACACAATTTTATTTTTTTCTTTCCAATTTTGATATCTTTCATTTATTGAGAATGACCATATCAAAATGTATAGACTGTGGCAAAAGCCATTCTAAAGAAAAGTTTATAGTGATAAATGTCTACATTAGATAACAGAGAATGATCTCAAATAAATTTACTAACTTTACAACTGAAGGAATTAAAAAAGGAACAAGCTAATTCTAAAGTCAGCAGAAGAAAGGATTTAATAAAGTTTTAATGAACTGGAATAAAAACAAGAAAAGCAACAAAAAACATCAGTGAAAGTGAGTTCATTTTTTAAAAATCTCAATGAAATTAAAAATCTAAAATATCTATCTAGACTAAGAAAAAATAAAAGACAACTAAATAAAATTATAAGTGAAAGTGAAGATATTGAAACACTACTACATACACACAAAGAACCATCAGTGACTACTACAGATAAATTAACAACAAAAATTAGACAACTTAGAGATATAAAAAAGTCTAAAAACATAAAATGTATTATAACTAAATCATGAAAAAAAGAAGATCTGATCAGACAAATAATGAATAAGGATACTAAATCAGTAGTCAAACCTCCCAATTAAGAAAAGTAGGACCATTTCTCTTCTTTGGTGAATTCAACCAATATTTTGAGAAGAATTAACTCAATCATTATCAAATTCCTCAAAAATATTAAAAAGGAAGCATATCTAAACTCATTCTATGAGGTTGCCATTACCCTTATACCAAAAGCAGGCAAGAACACTACAAGAAATGAAATTATGGGTCTCCTCTGAAAAAAACAACAACAGAAAGCAAGTATTTTGAATACTGATACCCCGCCTATGATCCATAATCACACTTAACTCTTTAGGATTTTACGTATACCTGAAAAACACTTGAAGGATGATCTGTCCATTGTCTATTGGAATGATGCTGTGATTAAATATTCTATTTGTTTGAAATGATAAAACACTATGACACCGTTTATTTTGAAACATAAACAATTGTGGTTAATTTAGAAGAAATTCTAGAATATCTGAATCCCAAGATTGCATAAAGTATATTGACTAGGAGGTACTAGATCAAATCTGCTGCTGCCTAGATGTGCAATGTACATAATTTATTTTCTTAAGCTTTTTAAGCTCCAGTTTCTCATATTGCAAAGTATTAATATTAATATACAGAAATGCTAATGCTTAAATCAGAAAAACTAGGAAGAAAAATTAAGTTAACTTATATAAGGTATTTTGTAATCTAAAAATCATCGTATTCTTAAGGTCACTTTTAAATAAGGAGAAGCAAGCAATTTCATCAAATTACTTTATGAAATTTCTACCTTTTGATTGTTGAAGTTAATTAAAAATTATTAGTATAAGAACCTATGTGAGAAGAGGCTATGGTATTTTGTGTTAGTCAAAGACAAAAAAAGTGTATAGTAGAAGTATATTTATTGTTCATTCTGCATATCTACCAGAAGCCAACATAGCCTCTACTCTACAAAATACTCAGGGACTAGGTTGATGGCCAGTGTGACATGTCAGAAAATTGCCGAGGTCTCAGCACCAAGGAAGAGAGAGAAGGGGAATCATAGATGGGCTTTTCACTGCCTGAAACTGCTCACAGGTTCATTGACCCTTAATTGCTTTACTGCTAGGAAGTGCAGGAGAGCGAATGGATTTTTCTAAACATTATTGTATCTACTATAATACTCAAATTACTGGAAAGAGGAAGGGAGGAAGGGAGTAAGGGAGCAAGGAAGGAAGGGAAGGAAAGAAAGAAAGACAGAGGGGAGGGAGACAAAGGAAAGAAAGAGAGAAGGGAGAGATAAAGGAGATTTTTGATGAATCAAACAAAATTACAGTTTTGTAATGCTTTAACTTCAAATGAGTATCAAGAACTCAGTTCAATTATGGCACTAATTGGAATTAACGCAGTACAGTAGGTTCAGGGCTTAGTCCCAGAAGACCGACACCACTTCAGAAACCAGTTTCAAGCTCTGGGAGACACTTCTAACCAACCAACCATAAATTTGATGGTTCCCATAACCTCCTCCTTCAAGTCAAATACTTTGCTAGAACAACTCCCAGAATCCAGAAAAAAATCTTTACATATTTTTATTGGTTTATTGGAAAAGATAGACCTCAGGAAAAGACAAATGGGAGAGATGCATGATGCAAAGTAAGGCAGTATGCATGGAATTTCCATATTCTTTCAAAGGACATGAATGTGTCACAAACCCAGAAACTCTCTCAAGTCCATATTTAGGAGGAGATTGTAGAGTGTTGGTAACATAGTTTCATAAAATAAATGAACTGTTAGTGATGGCACTAATCACTAGTGAATAGTAATTGGCATCAGTGAATCCCCAGCCTTTCTCCCCTTCTGGAAGTGAGGGGTGAGCTAAAATTCCAAATCTCTGGCCATTGACTGTATTTTTGGAGGCGAGGTCTCAGACTGAATTATCTAGGAGATTCCATCAGTAACGTCATCAATATGCAAATGATATTCATTATCCAGGAGGTTTCAAGACTTTTGAAAGGTATGTGTTATTCACCAGAGATGAGAACCAAATACATTCATTTTTATTATACTACATATTTTAAAATAAATAGAACTAGCCCTAAATACAAAACACAACTCAAAACAGATGATAAACCTAACTTAGGACATTAAAAATATAAAATTTTTCCAAGAAAACGGAGGCTTCTATCTTTATGACCTTGAATTGACAAGTTTCTTAAACGACATCGTAGCACAAGCAGCAAAATAAAAAGGTAAATTAAATATCACCACAAAGAAAAGGTTTTGTGCTTCAAAGGAAATTAAATAATAATCTATAGAATAGGAGAAGTTTTGCAAATCATATACTTGATAACGTTCTGGTATCTAGAATATATAAAGGAATTTTGCAACTCAATAACAAAAGACAAAAAATACAATTAAAAATAGAAAAGTATAGGAGTAGTCATTTCTCCAAAGAAGATATGCTAATGGTAATTGGTACACAAATGGATATTCAATATCATTATCCATTAAGGGAATATAAACAAAAACCAAGCTACTTCTTCACATCCTGTAGGATGGCTGAAATATAATGAGAAAGATAACAAGAAATGTTGGTGAAGACCAGAGAAAATTGGAACCTCCATACATTTCTGGTTGGAAAAATACAAACAAATAAAATACATCTAGTGTTGAAAACACTCTGCTATTTCCCCCAAAGTTTAAAGATACTAATACCACTCCTTGAGATACACCCAAGAGAAATAAAAGCATATGTACATATAAATACTTATACATGCATACTTATAGATGCTAGAAGTATTCATAGTAACTAGGACACATAAAAGAGTCAAATGTTTATCAACTGATGCATTAAAAAGTGGTGGGTACACAAATGGAATGCTATTAGACTGTAGCAAAGTAAAAAGCACTGTTACATCTAATAATATGGATGAACCTGTTAATTTAAAGAAGCCAATTAGAGACTATTATCTAGTTATATGGAGTGTTTAGAATAAGCAGATAGAAAGAGAACATAGATTAATGACCTCCTAGGCCTATAACAGGGGTGAAGTAAAGTTGGGTGGGAGGAAATGAAGAGTGACTATGAATAGGTACAAGTTTTCTTTTAGGGGGTGAACAGATTATCGTGATGGTTGAACAACTCTAAATACACTTTTAAAAACCATTAAATTGTCCACATTAAATTGGTGAATTATATAATGGGAGAATTATATCTCAAATAAATCTATTTAAAAATACTAGCCACAGAATTATATAAAGAAATAAAAATGAAATTTTGTGTTTGTTCCATATGTTCTTCCATTCTAGTTCCTTACTTTTTAACATAAGTGTGTTTTTAAACATAACTATAATATCTTACATAGTGAAGACATTAAAATAGAAAAATATTAGACAAATTGCTTATAGTTTTATACAAAAATAAAATACAACTTTTATTTATATTTGTTTTATATTAAAATAGCAAGAAGTCAAGTTGTACAGAAATTGAGTAAGTAAGCTAACATGTATATCCCACTACTCCATGAGTGGGTTCCAGGGTCTCAGTCTTCAGTATATTTTGGAGGAATACGGTAACAGTTCAGCAGCTCAATGACATCATTAGATGTACCCAACTTGGTCTGCTATATGATATATTACAAAATATTTATCTGTGTGGCTTAGATTATGTCATCTTAAAGAACAGATTTGTCACATGTTTACATAAACTTTCTTATCGATAACATTAAAAAGTAAACTAGATAACAGAATTTTGTAACCGAATTTCAAAAAATCTTCTAAGTGGACATCTTAATGTATATTAATGAACTAAGTCTCATGCAACGGTATCATGGGTGAATGCAAACTAGAGAAGCAGAAAGGAAAAGAGTCAAGTCTGGGAGACAGAGAAAAAAATAGATTGATGGAGAGATGGAATGTGCAGAGGCACAGCAACGATTTAATAAATGTATTACAACTACCCATTATGTAAAAAATTGTTAAAGTTTTGAGATATAGGAAAACTCTCTGCAGTCATTTTTTGACTTTGCGGTTTGAATCTTCAAATGATTATTGAGTAGTTAAAAATAATTTAATATGTATAATGAAATATTTAGTTAATGGAAAAATAAACTCACTTTGCCTGATGAAGTCAAAGGAGGCTTCAAACAACGCTGAATTTGGTGTTGGATGGATCAAGACATTTCTAGATTAAAAAATATATATCACCACATGCAGAGGAGTTCATTGTTTGCAAATCAAGAGGCACAGAAAGGAGATGTCCAGAGTAATCAGAACTCTTGATACTTAATTGAATTGCTAGAGATCCTGGGATTTAGAATAAATTAAATACATCACTGAAAAGCATATCATGAATAATTTAATACAGGTGAGTACATTATCATATTCTATATATTCTATAAATTCTTTATAAATAAAACTGATCTTTGGCTTTAGAAACATATTGCTTCAATTGTTTTTCACTTACATTCCCTATCCTTTTACTTCTGAGTTCCAAAAAAGCATTTTTATTTTAGCTAGCTTCATCTAAAGTATTTTTATTTGCAAATTTCTAAGTATCAACTTACACCCCAAATATTTCACAGTCATAATTCCACCACTTGACTTTAAAATCTTCTTGACCTTAGTAGGAGCTTGCCAAGGCTCAAAAAATGTGTTCTTGTAATGAACATTTTATTTCTAAGACATAACCACAACCAATTTGTCTGCAGCCTTTTTACCTCAAATAAAGGGTCACTTTAAATAACAACAATAATAACTAGCTAAGGCAAATAATATTAGAAATTTTGCTATTTTATAGCCTAAAATTAATGATAGAGAGCAGCAGCAGCAGCAGCAACACACACACACACTTTTCACTACTCTGGAATTTTCCAAAAAAGCTTCTCAATTTACTTTGAAAAGTTTTATTCTAGGCCAAATATTCTGATTCTTTGTAACTTGAGGTCAAGTGAGTGTCACAAATTGTTACAATTATGAACATTGATCTGTTGGAGCAAGAAATTTGTATAGATTTCTGGCACCAAAGAAGATTTTGTAAGAAATATGTTGTCTAGATGTCATGACATTTACCCAACTTTTAAATAATTGTAGCAGAAAGTACAAGCTATAAACTGATTAATCTAGAAGACTGAAGGAGACTCTGTCTTCACTAGTGTGTTCATCCAATTTGGGTCATGTCAAATTCATAAGAATATCTTTAAGACATGGAGTTGCTTGGCGTTGAGAAATTTGTTTTCCGTGGATAACCAGTTTTTCCCCTCATGTTAGGATTTAACATTAAGGCTATATCCATATACCACAAAAGTAAATGATCTTATAAATATTTAATTATTGTATCAAACTTTTATCTCATTTTCATGGGAACTGGAGAGTGAGTACTTGGACTATGTTAAAAGAATGTTAATCTAGAGTGGCTATTACTATCTTAAACTAATGACTTTAAGCTATAATAATTTTTATAGAAAATTTCAGAGAGTATATTACATACTGCAATCTGCATTTTTTAATTTAACTGAGAATGCTATAATAAGTAACAATCTGTATGTGAAAATAGGGCCTTTGAGTGATTGAATATTATTTTGCAAAAATCAAGAAGAAATGGGAAGTTTTCTTTCAGCTTTCAAATATGAGGTTAAAAATTAAAAATATATAAAAAAACAAAATATCTAAATTTACATCCTGGAAGATTTCTATGAAGAAATTGGAGATAAAATATTGCTAGGACAAACAAAAAACTTGTTTAAATTGCTTATGGTTTAAGATGGGTTTATTTCCATACGAGTATTCAAGATGGCAGCCATATCTTCCCTTTTCATCTCCACAGGAAGATCAGGAATGAAGCATTTTAAGATCTTCCAATTACTGAGAAAAAAAATGCCAATAATATAATTATGGGAAAAATATTAAAACAACAGCTAAATATCAACTCAACACTATCTTTGACAGGTATTGTCAGGGTCTATGACTTCAATGGGAAAGAAAAGAGATGGGCTAACATCTCACATAAAATCATATAACTTATTATTTTTGCTTTCACAGGAGTTTCTTATTAGAATTTCATTCAAAACAGAAAGATAAAAATGAGCAAAATAACAACTTTTTAAAAAAGTTTTAGCACTATCCAATAAAATTCCTACAAATGCAGAAAGCATTTTATATTATTCAAAAATAAGGTAATAAACAAATATTTTGTGAAATCTATAGCACCAGATGATTTGCCTGAGTTATTTTCTCAGTTGAGAAAGAAAAAAAAATAATAATCAGAGTTCCTGCTAGCAGGAGGAGTTAATGATGATAATTTAGATGAAATCCTATGAGGAATCTGAGGAGTCATTGATATTTGAATAAAATCTTTCTGAAGAGTTAAAAGCATTATTTATTTATTCGTCTATTTATAGTTCAAACATAATCTATTTAAACGTAGTACCACCAGCTTACGTAGGCTGCAATTATGATTTTGTTTTGTCAATTTGGTAATAACTGGTAATAACTGAAATGATTTGGTCAGTTGAAACTATCTTTGAGACAACATGGAGGCGATATAGCATAGGAGTAGAGTAATTTGTATACTGTACTAGAGTGGAGAGGAGTGGAGTACAATGTGGTAGAGCAGAGTATAGGCATTTATATAAACATAAAATAATAATATTTTCAGAGTCTAGAGCAAGAGTACAAATGAGGTCATGTAAACTTAAACATTTAAAAATTATATTTCTAGTTGACTCAACTACTAAGCAAAATATTTTATTCTGTGTAATGAATAATTATGAACTAGAAAATATGTTTAAGCCTATGGTTTTTGAATACGGAGTTGGTTAAATACTACTAGTCTGCTGATTGGCTGAAGATTGGTTTATTTACACCAAATAAACATATACTAAATATAAAAAGACATATATAATTTACAAATAATTCCATATTACATTAATTTACTTATGCCTTACTTTCAGCAAATCATTGTTTGTGATATTATCAAGATAATCATATAATTTGTGTTTTAATGAGATCTAATGATACAAATAACTAGAATAACATTTAGTTATGTTCAGAGTTCACAATACTTAATTATTTTCATAAAGTTATAAAATATATATATAAAGGCAAAGGTAAAAGTTACATGTTTTTCATAAGTGTTTGAGAAAGTTATCTTTTCTCTAAAATATTCAGACATTTGCTAAGATTATAGAGCAAAATATAATTTATAGTGAAATAATATAATAACTTTATGTCTCCATTATATGTAAAGTGGGATTTTTAATTTAAAAATTAATTGAATCTCACTAAGTTATTTCACAAAATAAAGCAATCCTTAAGTCTAATGATAGTGGTAATTCAGATGACTATGTAGAAAACCACATTTATAAAATGACCTTAAATGTCACATGCAACTATTGTAAATATTATACTACTTCATGACTACCATGCCCATACTACAAACACTGAAAATTCATCTTTTATTAGCTGTGAATCTGTTATAGTCACATTATCTCAGAGACAGGTGCGACAGATTCCTTTGTGATTTTCTCCTGCCTGGTCCAGTTGATACACCCTTCCCATGTTCTGAGTCAATGTTTATCTACTATATGAGCAGACTAGCAACCCTCCATCTTGGTTTTAGATAGAGGAGATAGAGAAAAGATGTGGAGATTCATTTTCCTGCGTCCTAAAGTATACAGTTAAGAAAGCAGATGTTTCAATGCAGGAAGTGATGTTCCAAAAAGAGAGGCGAAAATATATTCTTAACCATTTGTGCGTGTGCATGTGTGTGCTTGTGTCTTTGTGACACGTGGCATGCTTAAGAACTGGGTACAAGAGCCAGTATTGCTCATCTAAATGGTGGAAGAGTATAGGATCTGGAGTCAAACTTCCAGCATTTGATTTAGAGGTTCAACATTTATTAAAGAGACATATCAGACTTTTTTTCACATAGTTCTTCACATTCTTTCAGCTGCACTTTGTCCAGGGCCTTTGGCTGCTGTTCCACTCAAGTCATTATGCAACATTGAAGCATGAATGGATTCACAGCACTTTAGAGGGCAGCAAATCAACTCTTCTTTGAGTACATCCTCTATAATGCTCTCTGCGCCTCCTTTTTTGATACATTCCTATTCATAAAAAAAACCATAAATTGCCAGGGAATCCTTTCAACCACACTAGCCCAATGCAGAAATAATGTGACTAAGGCATTAGACCAATGGGGCATATAAATCAGACGTTTCCCCTTTCCCTTTTTTGATAGATGGATAGTTCTGAGAAGTGTTTATTCTAAAGCCTTTCAGAAGATTGTCCTGAGATCCAAACTATTTGCTGATCTTATATTATCTCTCTCCCTTCCATGTTCAGTGCCTTACTTCCCTGATTTTACATTTCTTAATAAAATGTTGGCATATAATCTTTTGCCTAATCTTTTGTATAATCTTAGGTTAGCAAATTCCTCTGTGTCTCAATCTTTTTATACAAAAACAATAATAGTAGTACTCATCTTACTATAATTGTACTGGTAAGAGACATTCATTGGTAAAAAGATTAGAACATTTCTCAACACAGTAACCAGAATATGAACCAAAGTTTATGTACGAGTCACTTTTACATCTCCATTTCTCAGTCGCTGAAATTCTTCTAGTAGAAGCCATTATTCTTGGTTCTATGATTATATTTTTAATTTAACTATGTATGTTGAGTATAGATCTTGGACTAGATGTCATGCTTTATGGCAGAGATTTGAATAAAAAATGTAGTCCTTCCCTTAAACATGCTCATCGCCTATGGAAGAGGTAGAAAAATACCTATATACACAAATACGTACATACATACATACATACATATTAATTCTGACAGGGATGCACAACACAATGGAAACGGGGCAACTAATTGAAAAGAGAAGTCTGAAAACTCATTTTCAATGAAACTATAGCTAATCTGAATTTTAAAGGGCACATATTCATTAACTAGGATAAGTAAAGCACTGAGATAATTTTTGAGAGGAAATAATGAATGCACAAGGATTCAGGAAGCAGAAAATAAAAATATATTCAGATATTACAAACAGTTTTATGTATTTATATGTAAAGCTCAAAGTGAGGAAAAAGAAAAGATAAAAATGAAAAGTAGAATAGGCAACATCATGAAGAGTTATATGTATTTAAGATGTTTGTTTTTAATCCTTAAGCTATTCAGGAGTCATAAACTATGACACTGAACACCATAAAGTATTGGTAAAAGAGATAAAGTTTTAGAAAATACCATGTTTTTGTGGTAGAATGAGCTGGAGGGAGGAATCCAGGAGGTTGGATTTAGTAACTAAAACTAAAAAAAATGACCTGAATCCAGAGGAAGGAACTGACTCAAATTTGTAAAGAGAAAAACAGATATATAAACAGATAAATATATAATATAAATACAAAGATAAACAAAGTACATGTATACATAAATAAATAGATATGTAGGAAGATGGAGAAAGAGAGAGAGAGAAAGAGAGAGAGGGAGAGAGAGAGAGAGAGAGAGAGAGAGAGAGAGAGAGAAAGAATATAGGACAGATTTGAGAGAGTTCCATACCATTCTCAGATTTTCATTCAGAAATGATGGAGGATGTTACCAATAATCCATGAAGACATATCAGAGGAAGAATCATTGGGGTGGACTTTGGAGAACATATGATCAATTTTGAAATTGTTGTATTTGAGAGGTCTGTGTGATAATCAACAGCAGATATCCAGAATTCTGGAGCAGAGAAGGCAAGCATTTGAATTGAATTTATGGTGGGAGGAAGGACAAATGAGTCCTTAAAGTACCATCACAGTCTTTGAGGACTATCTCTTCTGAAAACCTTCTTATAAGTTTTAATATATAGCTAAATATTAATAAATAATACTTGTTTAAATTCTTTAGCCTTACGTATTTAGCTAAGAAAATCAGAGCAAGTTTGCCTCGTTTTCATTAATCTTTTCTGACTTTACACAGTCAGAAAAGAAAAACAACTTCAAAACATAAAAAAACAATGTTCTGAACTACACAAAAGAGCAACCACAAGAGAAACTGGCAATTTCCATGTTCAGTGCCTTACTTCCCTGATTTTACATTCCTGGGACTTTAAACATATCAAATTAATGTTAGAAATATAAATGAGAATAATGACATATGTATTACAATGATTAAAAATAATTTGAGATAGTGTCCTGGAAGGAACATAGATCCTTCAGGAAAGATCACTCACTGAAGAAGACAAACATAAGCTGAAATATGGAAAAGGAGAGTTAGTCATGCAAAGGCAAGGGAATATTTTGTAGAGAGAATACTTTTATGCAGAATATTGAACTGAAATAACTCTAAAAAAACATTATTTTATGGAAATTATCCTCTCCACAAGGAAATGCTTAGAAACCAAATGATTTCAGTAGCATTATTTTAAGGAACTGAAGCCAAGAGCTCGAAAACAAAATTCAGATTCTTAACCATATTCAAGAATTGAATGCTTGGGCTAAAGACCAAAGCAGAACTAAATACCTAGACTTTGGTTAATTATGAAAATGTCAGAGTTCTCTAGTCTATGATATGGAAATCACCCACAGACTACATTAGACTAATTTGTGGTGTCTATATTAGACTACTAAAACGTCTCAACATTATAGGAAAACACAGATTAAATGTATTTTAAGAGGTAATTTTGTATCATAGGATATATGCCATAGATTTCATTTAATCTGTATCAATGCCAGAAGACCATTATCAAATTAAAATAAAATTCTGTGCTCTGCATAAATTCTGACTCATATTTATATAGTATAAACATTAAATAAGTCTATTACTGTCACAAATTCATGGCAACCAAATGAATTAGCTGTCTGAAAATGTGAAGTTTCAGCATTGCCATTTTCTTTGGCAGGGATAGAGTAATTCTAAAATAAATACTAGAAAACAGTCTTTCCCATTAATTACGTGTATAGCTACCAGCTGTTGGTCCAAATTAAGGTCTATTTTATTTTAATTTACTATGCCCTAATCCCACAATCACCAAATATCTGCACATGATTGAAGAAGGATAATAGTAATAACACCTATCAACATAGCCACCAGCAGTAGTACAGTGTAACCTACAGTCTCCTAATACCCATTCTACATCTAACTCCAGTTTCACCTGGCAACTATGACATTAAAATGCGTATAGTACCAAACCTACTACACTGTGGTACTTGTAGAATGGAACACAGGGAATACAAATACCATAATAATTTTTCAGTCTACTAAATTTCATTTGAAGTTCTTGAGGTCAGTTTGCATACATTTAATAAAAGATATCTAGTCTCTTAATGACTCATTATCACAAATTTTGAAGCAAAATCAGTATAATTACTTTAGATACTGGCCAGGTGGTTAAAACATTGACGACATCTGATTAAATTAATTAAGAAATCTGAAGTTAGGAGGCAGGGTAGAAATACATTGTAAAATTTCATTGATTTTTAGTTAACTTATTTCTTTTTTATTATTTTTAACTTTTTAATTTTGCATTGCTATATGCTTTTTAGGATATGGAATTTGCATCTCAGTCTGTGTGCATTTCACACCATATTAACAACCCTAACCTGCACCCTATACCACCTTGTTAGCTATTTTGTGCCTTAGATATTTCCAGTATGAGAGCCAGCTGCAATATATAATTCAATGTAGACTTTTAAAAAAGCCATTCCCACACAAATAGCTAACAAAACTAGTTTTAAGATATTATGCATGTTAAAATTATTACTTTTGCTTAAAAATGACCTCTCTGACCTAGAATAATTTTAGAAATTATTTTAATTTTTACAGTTTCCCAATCATCCCTAGAATCTTCCTCTATAAATTTTCCTTCCAGGTCTACTCAGCATTCTCTCCCTGTCATACATTACTAAGGTTTTTTTGTTGTTGTTGGTTTTTTACTTTAGCTAACATATAATGCCAATATATAACAAGTTCCATTCTTTATATACACTTATTTGCATATACATGAATCATATTGACTCATTTAATTCTCACTTATAATTTGAAAGACAAATGGGTTATTTTCTCCATTGGTAGGTAAGGAAACTAAGAGGTTGTATAAACAAACAGTCCAAAGTTACCAAATTTTAAGTTGTAAAGGAGGGATTGACTACAGGGAAATAAATGACTCCTGAATCATGCTCTTAGTCGCTACATTTATTGTCTTTTCCTGATTCTAGTTTTTACATGTGATACCACTGTATTCTTTTTTTTTTTTTTTTCACCATAATCTCTTCCTACACTGGACATCATGACAAAAACTTCCGTTGTTTTAATCTTTTTGTCTTCAGAGTCAATTGTGGTGTCTAGCACTTTGCAGACATGCAAAAATATTTGTTGAATAAGTGAATATAACTTTAACTAGATGCTCGTATGTCAGATACAGTTTTTAGGATTTTTAAGATTTTCAGAAGGAAGTAAAATTTACAAGTAGGGAAAGTATAAATATATTGATTCTTGAAATTTTTCAAAATTTCCATTAGAATTGGATTTGTGATTACTAATGACCATCTTTCTCTAAATGTAATAAGATGTGGCAGAAAAAGTCCACTTGCTTAATAATTACTGCTTAATAGTCACTAAATTTTTTAAGGTAATTTTTTAGTTTTATTTTCCATTCCAGCAGAAACTCTAATTCTTTTAATTTCATCAGTATAAACTATTTAAAAAAGTTCTCTCTCTCTCTCTCTCTCTCTCTCTCTCTCTCTCTCTCTCTCTCTCTCTCTCTCTCTCTCTCGTTTCTTTCCCAAACCAGTTCTCGCGCTCTTAACCATAGACTCTTTTTAGTTTTCCACTCTCTTTTATGCCTTAAATATAACCTGTCCAGATAAACAGTATAGTTCTGACCCTTGTGGCTTTATTATGTGAAACCCTTTTGATTAGATGAAGCAAAACAGAGCCAGAGAGGACAGCATGTCCTCTAGGAATGTGTTATCTTGTGACATCAGATACAGTTTCAAATTAAGTGACTATGGAATATCAGTATCTACAAAATTTCCTTTACATTTTTCTAATAGGAGATTCTGCTATTGTCTCATTAAAGACATCAGTAATTTTCCAGGCAAAATATATTCAATGACTCCTTAATTTTTCTCAAAACTTTTTTTTTTTTTAATTTCTATCACTTCTACTTTTACTGGTTTCATTACCAAGCCCAACAGGATTTTTACCTGGCTCTTCCAGGAGAAAAGCTCCAAAGACGTTTTTCTCCTAAATAAGAAATTTATTATGAATTCTACAACAGGGCTTATGCCGAATTCACTCTTTCTGAATTTTAGGGGAACAAGGATATAAAAAGATTTTGCAAGGAAAGGAGACATAGGAAATATGGGATCATCACACTTGTTGGTTGTCTCTTCTGGCTCCTGTGCTGTTGTTCATCATGCTTCTTCATGACTCTTCATGCATAGCATATCTCATTATATGTTAAATCCCCACCCTTGGGTGTGAATTTTACCATGGTAATGAAGCCAAGTTCACTGTGGGGGACACAAATGTTTCCAGGCATGAGCTCAGTGATCCAGTTAGAACTCAATAAGCAATTAAGGTCTCCACTCTATGCTCATTGGTTACCATTCTATGACATTGTTAACCCTTCTCAAATTTCCCACTATGTGTGTGTGGGGGGGGTGGGGGGGTAGGGTGCAGGGGAGGGGAGTAGATAGGGCAGTCCCTAATAAAACGTTCGGGCATATATTGACTATTTAGAAAGAAATTTTACAGTGAATTCATAGTTTATAAAACCTGAATGGATTCCTAAACAATGATAATATAGAAAACATTCTATGTAATAGATTTTTTTTTTTTGGCGATGACCTTTTAGTTGGTAAAATACTACACACTCTTTGGAAACTATTTAGAAAATATGGAAAAGTACAAAAAGAGAAAATAAAGGTAACCCATAACTTTACTGATTCTTTGAGGAATTACTCCTTCCTTGGGTTCTTGTGTTCTTGAGATTTACCACAAAATACTGGCAGCACATCATAGTCTCACCAAGACTCAAAAGTAAGCAAGTAGCAAAGTTTATTGACAAAATAACTAAGTAGAAATTAGGGTGGAAAAAAGCATAGAGTGAACAATTTGGGGTATACTTATATAGGCTTAGAAGAAGCACGGGAAAAGGGAGGTGTAAATTAGAACAGGGATTACAAATGGAACCCAAGTTAGTTATTTATAAATTTTTCACATGGGCCATACACACAGGATTCAACACAGGATTCAATTGCCACATATTTGCCAGATACACACAAGATTCCATTTGCAAGTAATAAAGTCCTTTATCTGTTGGTAACTTATTAGTTGTCTCCAAGCATTTCAGTAAGCTCAGACCACAGGGTGCCTGTCAGCTCAGCAAGTTTTATAGCTGGCTTCATGGTGGCTGGAAGCTGTGAACAATGCTTTTTCCTTCACAATATATTTTTTTCATATTATTTTGTGTATCTACACAATTGGTTAAGATCTGTAACTTTTTATCACTAATTTTCTTCACTTAATAGTATGAATCATTTCATAAAGTTTTGAATATTCTTCTAAAGCATACTTAGGTAGCGGCAAAATAGTTTCATGTAGGCTATACATTTAATAATCAAACTCTATTTTTCTAAAATTTGGCTTATTTGGTCATTTCCCAATTTTTGAATATAATTTTAAAATAACTACACTGGCTAGCATTTCAAATGTTTCTGATGTTCCACCTTCATGTTCTGACTTTACTATTATCCCAACAACTGTAGTAGAGTTTGGTTTGAGCTTCAACTCATTGTAGGTGTATAACATCTCTTTGTCTTACTGTAATGTCAGGAATGCCCAGGAAATGGCACTAATCCATGCATATCATTGGCGGATGGAGAACAGAGGTAATGTTTGCAAAGTAGCCTTCAATCAATAGGAGATGAATCCTCAGGAATGAATACTTCTTACAGCTGATACCTGAAAGAAAAACTTAGCAGAAGCATTCAATAGGCTCTTGAGAATATAGCAGGTAGGATGAAATCCCAGTTGGTGACCTTGACAATAGACACATTATAGTTTGTTCTCTATTCCTCAGTATCTCCTGCCCTTCATTCCTAGATCCTGGTATTAGCACACAAGCATAAAAATTGTTTCAGGTTCAGCCTCCAGGAGCGAAGAGAGCTGTTCAAGCGGAATTGGTGTCCTTTCCATAATTCTTTGTGATTATTTCTAATTATTTCTCTTGGACTGATTGTAAGAGGTAGAGTTCTGAGATGAAGCCAGCAATTAATGCAAAAATGTTGATACATGATACCTAATAGATGTTAATTAAATAAAAACAGCACCTCAAAAAAGGTAAATAAAATTGTAAATATAAAAAGAAAAATGCCCATTGAGTACCACATTTCTTCTAAATTAATGTATTATTATTTTTCAACTTAAAATTTGTATTCTTTCTTCTCATCAGGCAACAATTTTATTATCTTTAGGATAATTTTTAACTTTAGAAAAACCATCCAAGTAAGAGATAATTGTTGTTAAGCACATGACAGTGTCTGATTTCTATGAAATCTTTTTCTTACCCAAGAATTTCATTGACATTTTTGACTAATCGCAAAAAGGATAAAATGCCACAATAAATTCTATCAATATTCCATCTTCACTCTTTTATAAAAGCAGTAATAGTCACCTAGTTTTAAAGACATCTGTCAGTAAAATTTTCCATTTCCCCATTTTTAATCACTTACTATTTGTCTTATATTGTATCTGCAAAATGTATTCAAAATCATAACTATGTAAGAGTTGTGCTTCCTTTGCCTGCAGAGGCCTAACCTAATCATCCCCTAGACAGCTAAGGTGCAACACTATAATTTTTAATCCACCTGCTCTGGCTCACATCCAGCGGTTCTGTGATTACAGCACAGGCCCATGGTGATAAGCTGTTCCATGTTTTCTAGTTAGAAATGTTTTAGAGCAGCTGCTACTGCATCTCAAGGTTAATGAGGGCCTTTCCCTAAGAAAATTGACTTTTTAGCAGCAAGAGAATTCAGCTGTAGACTGTCTCCCAGGTTTTCTTGAGTATGGTTTTGGTTTTTATTACTGCCCTGATTCCCTCTAGTTTCTTATTTCATAAGTGCAATGCACATCTTTGAGTAGCTTGTATATAAATACAAATTCTTTTTTATTTGACTTTAAAAGTGTTTGTTTTTAGAAAACAAAGTTCTGTTAGTCATACAACTTTATTTGACTAGATCTTTAGTCATGTTTTTTGAATTCCTTTATGATATCCTTTAACCATAAGATAGCCAATACTATTGATTACAAATTTGGTATTTTATCTTACATATAGCCACTCTTTTTTCCACAAGTATTCTAAGTAATTATCGAATCTTTGTGGAATCTCATAAACAAGATACAGACATAAATGGAAATTGAAAAAAAAGAAAATTAAAACCATAGTAAAGACAAAATTTAAGTCTACCACTGACAATGGTTAATACAAGTATTGTGACCAAAGACTGGTGTAAGCAGAGTCAAGAAGAAAAAGTGTTTTAAGAAGGAAGGAATAGTTAACCACATTTAATGCTGCTAGGAGTTCTAGAAGAAGAGCACAGAAGTGTCTCCTAGATTCAGCATCCTCGAGATTTTAAGTGATCTTGATGATAGAAGGTTAAATGGCATCCTGTGGGACATGCTGAGAAACAAAGCCAGATTGGTGTTGTTTGAAGAGTAAATTGCTGCTAAGAAGGGAGACATAGAAATGTATGTCACTTTTTTGAAGGTTTTCTTTGAATGTGGTTAGGGAGATAAAACTATAGCTGAATTGTGTATGAAGTTCAGAAGTACCCAGAATTCATTTTTAATTTGAGAGGACTAAAGTGGTATGAAAAATGATATCACTGTAGCATATAAAAATAGGACAGTAGAAAACTAAGTAGAAAAAGCCACTATACTGTTCTCTTTAAACTGAATCTAATAATTGGATTGAGTCAACTTGTCAATATTCCGGGAAACCAAAGAATGAAAAGACTGATAGAGAGAAACCTTTACTTACTTTTCCTTTTTGACCCCTCCACCTGGCCATTTTTACTTTGTGAATCCTTCATCTGGCAATTATTACTTCATCATTATTTTTCCCTGCAAAAGATCTCTGATCTGAATCCCTTTTCAGGACATGTTTGAGATTTATGCCTATATCTGTGTACCCCAAACATCAGTTCTCTGCTATTCCCTAATAAATACAGTACAGATTGACTATTGACCTTCTTGTTCTCTTATAGAAGGTCAACAGTGAGTTTACATGAATGTGGTTATTCTAAGACAGTTTATTTTAATTGACTTCCATTAAAAGTTAAACTCATGCTTTTCAAAAATCATGAAGCAAAAAAAAGTATCCTCTAAATTTTATTTTAATATATTTGATATGCAGGGTTAAAAGCAGATAAAAGGTTTTATTGATTATTATCTTGAAGATGCCCAGTTCACCCCTGAGTAGGTGAAGGCATCATTGAAAAAGTATCTTGAGCAGCAATATACACTAAAAAAACACTCCCAAAGGAAATCTCATTAATTTAGTTCTCACCATAAACATTCTTCTAATTCTACTGTAACATGTGGCCCTTCAGGTAGACAGAAGTTATCAACCTGGTGTATTTCTAACTTCAAATACCTATTTTAAATCTTTCAAGCATTCATGATATGTTGGACCTAACAAGATATTACCCGTTCTTCACCCTGTATTCTCGTGGTTTTGTTGAACATCCCTGTATAAAAGACCAAAGAGTTCTGTGCTTCAGAGACTGAATTAATTTTCAGTGACGATACCCACAATCTAATCAATGGTTATCTCAATAACTCTTTTCACCCTCTATGTTTGATACGCACTAAATAACAATGGTATGTGCTTGTCTTTGAGCTCAGCATAATCTTATTCAAAATGATCACAACATATAAATGTTCTTATTCCTGAGTACTTTCCTCATATTCTTAAGGATAACTACCAAACTTCCTTTGTAGTCCCTATACTTGTTATGGTTTCTATCACAGACATGTAATAAAAGAGAAGAAACAAAACTATCTTTTATTCCAAAACTACAACCTCCTTCTTGGCAGAGATCATGTGCTATTTATCTCTGTGTATTCTGAACACACAAATAGTAACATTCAAAATATATTTAGCTGAAAAAACAAAAATAACTAATGAAAAATCACTTGTTATTCGTTTTTATAAAATGATCATTTTATCTCATTTAGTCATACAACATCTTCTTGTTTAATCTATTAAAGTTTAATATAGTAAAATTTAACTCCTCCCTAGGTTCTTGCCAAATATTATTATTTTTTATTCTAATAAAAACCAATTGATGATTTCTATTCCTTTTTCACCATAATTTTCTCACTCTCTTTGAAGTTTTTTTCTACATAATTGTCTACTGTGAACAGTGACATTTATGTTTCAATGATCACAGAATAATAAAATTAAAATATCTATTATAGATAGATATTCCTTTGCAAGTAAATAATAAGCTATGTAAATAGGCTCTGATGTGACTTTTGAATGATGAAATTAATAATACCTGGAGGTTCCATCTTAGAGGTAAATTGTTATTAAAATACCTAACAACCAATAGATTAGCATTTTGAACTGGAATACTGAATTAACCAAAAAAATTTTTCCATAATTATTTAGTAAATAATACCTTTATGAATCCAGAATTAAAAGTGTAGAAATGGGATTTGTAATTAATAATCAGATTAAAATTAAACAGTAAATGTAATGATACATAACATAAAGTAAGTCCTAGATCTAATATAAATCACTAAATCAGAAAAATAATGTTCATAATGTTTTCTTAATCAACATAAAGCAATTTTGAATAAATAAATAGCTGAAAACCACATTAAAAAATGAGAATTCTGATGATAGATTAGTTTTTGGAAGCAATAAATTCTCATAGCATGGTCTTCTGTAATGAAGGTAACATTTTCTAGGGCAGAGAGCAGATCTGATACTTGCTCATAGGGAAAAATTAGATGGACTTCTAATAGTGGAAGGAAACCTTGAGGAAACAATCAAAAGTTCAAAATTGAATTCCTTTTCCTAAGGGAAGGGAATCGAAATGTCAGCAAGATTAAGAAAATTAACTTTAGAAAGCTAATTATATTAAGCTTGAAAACCGATTGAAAAAATGCTTGAACTTCTCTTAAAAAATGGGAGTTTGAGGAAGTTGACTATTGAAAAGTTTATCATTCTACTCACTTAGAAAAAGTTATACCAGGGTATTTGGAAGTCAAGTAGGAAAACAACAAGTCAATATGTCTAAGCCCAAAAATTTGGATGAAGCTAAAGGGCAAATTAGAAGATCACATAAAGTTAAATTTAGAAAGAACATTATAGAAGAGAATAGCAGAATCAGAGAAAATGTAGTAGCTAGTAGTAAGATAAAAAATATTTAGTGAGAATTTCTTTAGAGAAAAGTGAAAATCACAACTGAGGTAATATAAATATTTTCTTCATTTATGTATTCCACAAATGTTTACTGATAGTCTACTGGTTTAAAATATATTGTTTTAAACCCTGGGCATTTACCAGTGAACACAAATGATATTCCTACCTTGTGAATTTACTTTCCTAAAATATTATAAATATATAATAAAAATTCATTAAAACATCTCCAACATATTTGCTGATATCGTATCAAGTTCAATTCTCTACAATTTCACATGTGTATTATTTGTAATAATGATTAACTTAATGCCAAATGATAACCCTGATGACAAAATCCTTCATAAACTCTTTTTACACAGTAGGAACTAATATATTTAAGAATAAGATGTGGTAATAAAGGTTGACATGCAAACTTTTTGTTATTGCTATTATTTGTTATATATTCACTTAATAAGATAATCATTATATAATGGATATCACTTTTTGTCTTCCAATATCTACTTCTTTTTTTTGAAAAGCATCCTGAATTTTTTCAGGCCACCACTACTTAACCCAATGAGCAGATATCTTAATGTTGTAAATCTTACATTTCCTCCAAGAAGAGAATGAATCAAATGTAATGAATCAAAAAGTAATCCAATTCCCTTTGCCTGTGATTGATTCAGGAATGGACTGGTGATCCAATTTTGACTGAGGCATTTACTCATAGAGGCCTAAAATTGGTTTTCAACATACAGGTAAAATTACTGACAATGACATAACTTGTCATAAAACAAAAAGAAAAAGAAAAATACTAAAAAGCAAAATAGATAATCATGTCCCTGAAAATACAACAGGCATATTTTAAAAACCTTACTTTAAGGAGTTCTTTGACATTTTTTCTCATCTATCATTTTTGTTAAATTTAAAAAATCAAAAGTAGTGTGAGAATGTCATGATTACTTAGTGAAACTGTTTTTCTGTGAATTTAAAATTGATCGATGTTCTATTTGACAATACTTTCCTAACTGGCACTTCCCAAATAGTTCCTAGGAGACTTATGACTCATACTCTGGTCCTCTCTTAAGTTTCATACTTATAGGCTCAGGTGTCCTTTGAGTATAAAAGGCATGTCTTACAGAAAACCTAAAATGTCTCAAACTGAGCCTATTATTTTCTTTCCCTAAGTCTTACCCATTGCCTTTATTTTCTGTATTTTATATAGAATTACTGTTCTCTAGGTCAGTCGAACACAGGTGACTCCCTTTCTTATTAATGTTTGATAAACAATGGTTATTATGACCTATTATTTCCAAATACAACTTTTTTCTCAAATGAATCCATTCATACTCTTTTCTATATATAGCCAGTATCTTATTCAAGAATGTATCCACTCTTCCTTAGATTTTACAGTAGTGACCTAACTGGATTCTCCTCTCTTCCTTATGTCACCATAAATTATTTTATGCCAGGCATCGTGTGTGTGTGTGTGTGTGTGTGTGTGTGTATGTACTGAAAACTGGAAGATAAAGGTCATTGATGCTTATTTTTTACTATGGATTGACCCTTACAACTTTTTCCAGAATTGACCCCCACTTATTCTCCTTCTTGAATGCTGTACTACATTCAATCCAGAACATTCACCATTTCCAGAACATGATTTTCATCTTTTCCTTTGTTCACAATGCTTTTTTGGGATGTTATCAGATCTTTACTTGTTGAAATATTATTCCTAAAATCTCAATCCAAACTTTTACCTTTAGATTATTTTTTTTCCTAGAAACAATCGTTCTCATCTTCCATGGTGTCACAGGTTTTGCAACTCATAGTGAATATGAATCATTAGTGCACTGTTGCTTTGTAAAAGCCAGGGTCAGAAGCCATATAATATTTGTCCTCTATACTACATTGTAATAATAGTGATTTTAGTTTCATTTTGTTACTACATTTTATTAAGATTGCCAAAAAGTCAAAAAGGGCATGGAAATGGAAAGACAAAAACCTTAAAGGTGTAGAAAATGAAAGGAAAAGAACATTTCAAAGAGTTAGGAATTTAATAAAACATAAATTGGACTTCCCTTTGTGGTCTGTAAATTGACTGGGACACAAGAAAATATTTTCCATAAAATCTGCCATCCATTCCTTACTGTCCTAATATGGACCTATATCTGAGAATTTAGTAGGCTTTTTAAGACTCATATCTTTCCACTCCCAAAACCAAGATCCCTTTTTTGATAGTTGTGACCTTCAGAATACTTGACATGATTTAAAGAAGAACTAGAAAGGCTTGACTCAAGAAACTTAAAATACATTTTTATTGATCTCAAATGGTTTGTGCATTTTTCTCCCTCTACCTCATCAAGAATGAAATCTGTGGACAGGACTTTACTTAGTTATTGATTACAGTATAGTCAGCAATATAGTCAGTTCCCCGATAAATCTTATAAATAAATATTTTCTGACTCTGACAATGAATTGCAATATCTTGCTAATCATAATTTAGGGAGATAACATTTTTTTCAAATATCTTATAGGATCTGTTGGTTTACTACTAACCCAAATGTATAAGTCCATCACATCATCTCCCTCATAGTTAGATGTAGCTATAAGACTGAATTCTGACCAATGGAAAGTCATGTGTGCCGTTAAGGGGACGAAGCTTGCAAAAGAAGGAAGATCCCCTCCCTGCTCACTTTTCCTACCTGTCAATTTGTAGCAAATCAGGATGGAGTTTCTTAACCCTTGGAATCTTGCAGACAGAATTTAAAGGGACATTAACTTGGATGGGAAAATTACATCTTTTAACTAGCCTCTCACTGGAAGTTGGCATTTCTTTCAAATATGGTGGAAATCAACAAATTCCAGTAGTATTACAAATATTTATGTCTTGGTTGCTTATCAAAACAGTTACTTTATATTGCATTTCTGCTATTGCAAATATCACAAAATATTGTTTACTCTCATCACTTCTTCAACATTATAGTGGTTGATAGAACTGTGCTGCTAGATCTAATTATTTGATGTCAGTTAAACAGCACACAATATTTTAATAAACATGTCAATATAATTGTTTCACTTTACAATGCCATATATTTGATGTATTTAAAAAACATTACACTTATTGTCTTTCTGATGGCACAAAAGTCAAAAAAAGAAGAAATCTGGCTGTGATTAGCAGAGCCAAAAGATGAAAGGAGAAAATAGATGCCTGAGTTACCACGAAAGGAGAAATGTCAACTAAAAATAGCTTTCTCCTTCAGATTTCTATTGTTTTTTATTCTTGATGTATATTGGTTGCATTTGTTAATGCAGACTATCCTTACCAAAATTAATATAGTACTAGTGTTTTCTTCAGTTCTCAATCCCTATGCATTAAAGTATTATAAACACAGAAAAGGCAGGAAATAACAAAGATCTTCCAAATAATTTTACTGGAAGCCCACCCTAGTAGAACAACAGTTTGATCAGTTACCTTAGGCCAAACGCAGTCCACATATATCCCAAGGCTCTGTTTTGTGTCTGGGGCCTGGGGGAACAACCAACTTGAACGACTAAGTAAAAAATAAAATAAAGTACTTCTTACTCTTCTCTCTTCCTCTACGCTGCTCACCTGCATTCCTGCCTGCTCCTTTCCTTTAAAAAAAGAGAAATAAAAAAATTTTGTTGCAATTATGATAGCAGGAAAAAAATGATGCATACTCATGTAAATATTCTAGCCCTTCAAGGTTATTTGACTTGGTTTTGATTTATTACAATTATATTTGTATGATAAGATTTCTTATAATTAATGACAGCTTCCAAAGTATTGAGTCTCTGAAAACTTTAATTATCGTTAATAGTTAGAATGAAGAACTTTACTTTTGTTATAAGAGAGAAAGATTGGTTCTCTCTAACTTTAGTTATGATTGAAATAGCTCTGCCACATGGTGACATGTATCCAAATTTCAGTTTCAGCACTTTTACATGTATCAAAACTGCAAAAAAGTGGAATGTCAAAACTGTATATCCTTTCATGTCCTTTCCTTCCACCACTAAACCAGCTAAAGCACTTTTAGTTCTCATTTTGTATTGAATATTTTAAATTGGCCAGTTTCAAAAAACAGATGTGATTCATTTTGGATAAGACTTAAACATATAAATTTCACATGAGTTTAGAGGCCACTAAAGTAATGGAAGAAGCATCTCATGACTTATAAACACAATTCATTCTGGGCGAGTGACCAGTTAAGGTGATAAGGGCAAAAGAAAAATCTGAGAGCACTTAAGGTGAATTATTCTTTGCCAAACCATAAACTAACTTCACAATTATTTCACTTTGTTATAATAAAATTGCTTTATAACCTTAAACCAGCAACATTTGATTTGTTATTATCCTCTCACTTTCTACAGTCGCCTCAGTAGGCATCACCCTATGTGCTTGCGGAGTCCAAAAATCAATCTCATTCCAAGCATTTCTCTTGATTTTGTGTATTTTCTCCACCCATTCACTTTACAAAATTCAGACTTCTAAAATTAAATCACTAGGATCTTCCTAGATCCTTAATAATTTTAATATAAAATTGGCTTCATTGCATGTGGGCATGTGAAACTATTTAAAACAATGTACTATAAGTGTATGTGTGTGTGTGTATGTACACACTTTGTCTAAAGGATCATTTCTATAACTGAACAATCTATTTTTAAAAAAATCACTGTTAAAAAAAATTCCAAAATTAGATATTCAGAAAAAATAGGCACTAAGAGTCTATCAAATTATATCAGGTCACTTTCTTCTAAATATTATGGAAATATATATTTCAGATTTGTTATTGGTAATTTTTTTTTCTTAACTGTGTTCGGGTAAGTCCAACGTTTTAATCACAAAGTTGTTATTGTTGTGTCTTCCCTCCAGTTCACAGCCAGACACCCTGCTGGCTCAGGCGCCAGCGGGCTGATGCAGTGTAGACCTTATAAAGCCCAAAGACGTGAATTTGCGACCCAGAGGCCCCAGGGAGCAACCCCAAATAAATAAAAGTGCTCCAGTCACCTTTTCCTTCCATTCTTATAAAAATAAGTTATTATTGTGATAGAAAATACTGATCACTTTATTATTTAATCGAATAGTTTGACAGGAGAGTCATAAATAGGAATACGTTTTTGGAGACGTTAAATCTGTAAGTAAATCTAAGTTCGTAGTATACTCATTAGAGAAAGGATATGACCCACGATAATGGGGATTTTATGATGAATACTTTAGAGAGCGCTTGTCATAGGGTAAATTTCGTAGGATATATTTCAGTCGTTAGTCCTACAATTTGATGACATTTGATTTTGCCTAAGTTTATCTTGAGTCTAAATTTTCCTAGCACAAAGTAGGATACATGTGGGGAAAGTTGAAGAGGAATTTATTTACTAGACATATTACTCTAAGCTGATTTGCCTCTAATGGTCATGTAGCATGAACCCCCAGAGCAAGAATTCATTGTATCTTTGCAATTGCCATTCCTTTGTGTCATTAAAGTCCCAATAAAGATCTGATGAGGCAATTTAATGAGAAGTAAAACATAGCAGGTTGTCTCTAAGATTAAAATGTCATCTAATTAAGCATAAGGAAAAATTTGAACTGAAACTTTGAATTTACTCAAACAGTAATTTATAGCTGGAAAAAAATCGTTAGCTTTTCATTTTGAATTATTTGACGAATATAGCTCTTGCTAAATATTCTGAAAACATTCTTTGTAAAGAAACTGGTTAATCCATAGATTCACATAAATGTGTTTACTTCAAGAAAGAATCAAAAATTATGTATTGTTATTTAAAAATTTCTGGAGTAGGGTTTGTCCTTGCCCAGTCATGTCTTCACTCCAATACATTGTCAGAACATTTTGCAACAAACTCTTTAACAACTTTACAGTTCATTAATCCAGTATGGCACCAAATGGTCTGAATTTAAACAAAAGGATCAATTACATGATGAAGGAAGAACTGGGCTGGTGGTAGCAAACTTCGCATAGCATATACAGATGCTGATTTACCATGATATACAACACCTTAATCCTATATAAAGTTATGATACAGTATTCCTTCAATAAAGCAAGTTAAAAACAAATACATGGAAATGAAAAGTAAGTATAACCTAAGGTATTGTACTTAGGTCTAGTTTATCAGTTTAAAAAAAGGAATCTAAAACACTTAATATTTTACATAAATAAAATTAAATTTATCTCCCATAAAGCTGCTATATGACATAAAAATGACGGGGAAAGGTGCTGTTGTCTGGAAAAGTATGTGAAAGTCTTTAATTAATGAATTCTGAATTTTTTACTTCATCTTATATTTTTGACAGTTCAACATTTTTATTATAAAATATCTCTTTTATTTGTATATTTGCATTTTATGTGTTAGTGTATCTGAGATGAATATTATTCAACTTACAGTGTCTTGTTAAATATGTGCCTGTCTACTGCTTCCCCTCCTTTAGTTTTTCAATATTTTTGTTGTTTTTGTTTCCCTTGTTTGTCTTAATCTGGTGTTTTAAAAACTGTATTTTTAAATAATTTCCATTATTCTTATTTCTCCTTTGAGTGCAAACACTAACATCAGCATAGTTTCTTATCAATATCTATAGTCCATCATTACTATAAGTTCTTTCCAAATATGGCAAAAATTTCATCTTGCTTTCATTTTCCTCTGTCATCCTTACCAGAACCCTGTCCAGATCATCTTGCTTTTCAGTTCCAATTTAGCATTGTGCAGCAGCATTTAGTTGGTACCTGACATGCGATACATACTTCTTTATCGTTTTCCTTTGTATTCTAAGGGATATTCTTTCTTGATTTTTTTATAGTCTTTTTGTTTTACTCCAGAAACGTTTTGCAGGAGGCCTCTCTGTGATCTTTTCCCTCATATACCTTTATTCTTTGATTCCATATTTGTAATGAACAGGATCTATTCCTGTGTCTGATGACAGTCAATGTTCTATGACATTTTTTTAAGCTAAATCCAAATCCAAACTAAACCTGTTGATATACATGAATATGCCTTAATTTTAGCTGGATAGATTGAACACATATAGCAATTTTCATAAGTATTAGGAGAATCTTTCAAAAAGCATGTTCAGTTTGTTGAACATAAGAGCAATGGGCTTAGAAGACAGAAAACCTCATTCTCATGCTCAGACTATCAATTAGTTTTGTGATGTTGAGAAACTTTCTGCTTTTTGATGGTCCTCCAGGGATTTCAATGCATAACCCAGTTGGACACCTAATTGTTTTTTGATATGGAATAGAACTCTCGACTCCAGACAGACAGGATATACAGACTGTTGACAGCAGAAAGAAGTTAGGAGAACTTTATACCACGTCTCCTTAAGAACTAGGTGAACGTAATCTTTCAGGAGAGAATGAGACAAGCAGGGTCCAGAAGGAGTGTCTGCTGGTTTATGAAAAATATATATCTGCCCTTTGCACTGCACAGTGCCAAGCTGCTCCTTGGTAAAAGTATCCCAGCTTTAGGAACCATTAACTGCTCCATTGTGAGGGGATCTTTTGCTGTTTCCCTTTTTCACTGACATATTAACTTCTCCATTGTGATGATTATTTGTGCCTCCATTTTGATCACACTATTTCTTACTCATTCCTAAAATGCGTCACTGCAGTCAGTGAGCAGCTAGCAAGAAAATCTTATCTTGCTAACTGGTTCTGCCTCCAAGCTGTAGACTCAAGAGTTTAGTAGAAAATTACTGCACAAGCTGTTGATTGGTTGAAAAAAATTGCTTAAAAGCGTCATTTGAAGACTGCCCCAATAAGCGGATTTCAGCTCTATTACTGTGCTGTTTCTCTCAAAGGTGTGCATATCCCTCCTTTTCTTCTCCTCCAAAGAGTTTTGTTTAAGGCAAAAAAACCTTTTTTTTCTGTTTTTATCAAGTTAAATTTTCTCGTTTGAAAAATGAGTTATTTCCTACTTACTATTTTCTAGCTAGATGTTGTTCTCTTTACGATATTACATTTTCAGTAAAATATTACTTTATCTGCATATTTAGACTTGACCTTGCACCAGATTCATTTTTCTATGATAGTATAGCTTAAATTCTAAAGGACAACAAAGTAAATAAGAAAAAAGTTATTGTGGTACTTAATATACCTATATACTATGGATTTGTGAAATATAATCCAAAATTTTATGAATAACACTTGCTATGAACAGCTTTTTATTATTTATGAATGTATCATGAAATTCAATTAAAGAATATATAAAATGTATCATTTTACAAATATTGAAATATCAGGGTTTGACTAAAGGGAACAAAAAGAATCAATGCAAGTCTTTCACAGTGAAGCTGAATTTGCAAGACTTACTTTTTTTTCACTTAAAAATGTCAAAAGGCATTGTGCTTCGTGAAAAAAAAAAAGAAACTTTATTTGCCAGAAAATCTTTGTGGAGCTACAGATAGTGCAGAAGTCAAATCACTTCTCATCAGGATTAGTTCTAACAGCATCTGCAGAAACCAAAGAAGAGATGATGTGACAGCTATTTGAAAACATCCGTCAGTGTCATCTGCTTCCTCTTGTTGTATCTTTCCTTTTCAAATATTTCCTTCAGCTTGTACATCTGGAGAATCTCCTGTTCTGTGGTAAATTATCTTTGTTTCATAAAATTTATGCAAGATTCTCCATCATTAGAAGAGACAACATCCTGTCTGGGTCACACAGATCAGTTTGCTGAGTGAACATTTTAGCCCCTTTGATAATGGATAATGCCAGCACCACAAGCCTTTCAGTTTATTTCATGTAGATAATATATTATTGGTTCACAAATCAAAATGACAAAAGGGAGTCTTGTTTCACCTCTCCCTATGCCCATCTTGTTCTTTGTCTCATCTTCCAGTTCCCTATAGCAATAATTTCAGTTCTGCATTTTTCTAATTAATGATTCAATAATTATAATTCCCTGGCTATTTTTTAGTGGGTGATAATTAATTTTTTTAAATCCAGTATTTGGAAACTTCTAATCTTTGCAGTTCCCAAGTGAGCACCTAAATAAATGAATGTCATTTATTTTCTAAACTAAATTAGACAATGGTCAATCTTAGATATAATAAGTAACTAACACAGGCTGGTTTTCCTGAGAATCTACAGTGAAATTAGGAATGCATCAATGACAAATTAAAATATCAGCAAAATACCTTTGTCAAAATAGACCAATTTCTTGTAAAATAAGATGCAGGTGTTTAGATCAATTTACATTGATATATTTGGACTGACTTCAAAAGAATACAGGTGAAATAATACATGTGTTGGTAAGAATAAGCTTTAAGATGACTAATCAGAGAATTTGTTACGTGGAAGAGAAGACTTAATGGCAGAAATACAGTGACCACACTATGCAGTCTTGGAAAAAAGCAAATAGAAAATAGAAGGTACAGTATCACTAAATTGGGTCAGAAGGTCTGACTGCTACAAGGTACAGCTTGCTTAGCTTGGAACTAGAGAGTAAAAATAGTGTAGGATGAGCCATCCATTCTCAGACTATTTGAGGCAATATATTACCAGAAATATTTCAAAATAAGGTCATAATATAGGTAGTCAAAGTTCTGCCTCATTTAAACTAGATATAATCATTAATATGTGTGCTTTAAAATACAATTACTAAACTGAGTCTTTGGAAGCAAGTAAATTCAATGACCGTCAACTTAATCTTCAACCTTGTATTGTGTCTCCGTATAGTTAATAATACAAACATTCCTCTTAAATCAGAGTATAATTTTCTTCAAGGTCTGTAATAACAGGTCTCCAAATAGCAGGTACTGAATCAGCTTTGCTATGTTGACAGCCTTAATTGAATATACTCAACATTAGATTAAAAATTAAAAATATAATTCCCTTCACCTTGCAGGGATGTTTTAAATTTAATTATATAAACCAAGGGATGGAAAACAGTCAAGCTCATCATACATTAGAAATTGTTTTCATCATTGCTTATCGTCCATTAGAAATAAATGTCATATGATTTATTATATAAATATTTAGAAAATTTTCTTTTTGTCAAAGTTCATTACCAGCAGAACATGTAAAAGATAGTAAGATTTGTCTCTCTGCCATATGTGTGTATATATGTGTGATTGTATGCATATATATGTATTTTTTGATAAACAGATATTTGTTTTCAACTGTACTATAATGTATGAATAAATATGAAGTATGAAGTGAAGGATAAAATACTTCTTCCCTCTATATCATGTATGGCTGGAGCACAGTACTCTATAGAGTGATTTATACTTTTCCATAGGACCAAGATCATAATTTCACTTGGTGTGTGCTTGTTTTTCAAAACAGGAAATACTATTTTTCTTTTATTTTGTTTACTTTTAATGTTTTAAAACTTACATCAAAATGATCAGTGTGTACACTTTTGAAAACAAGTTTTATTGACATAACATTGTGTTGCAATTTGTTTCAAGTGTGCAACATCTTACATCAAGATCTATATGTAGTATAGTAAGAGCATTACTAAAAAATCCTTTTTTAGCTTTCACTACATAATTGAACTTTTATTCAATTTGCCCACTCTCTTTCTTCTTGTATTCTTGTAACTGTTAATTTAGTTTTATAGACTAAACATTTATTTTTGTTTTATTTATTTCATTTGTTTGTTTAGTTATATGCCACATATGAGTGAAATCACTTCCCTTGTAGTTCTCTGCCTGACTTAGTTTATGTATATTTTAAGAAAATATTAAAATATTTTTAATAAAATCCAGCCATCTCCTGCCCTTCCTTCCTTTACATTCTAGTCTTGCTCCTTAAAGGCAATTGCTTTCGATAACTTGTTTGATGAAAAAAAGTTGTTGAATTCACTTTAGGATATATTTAATTAGTCTATAAGGAAGTGTCCAGAAATTGTTAGATATGTGGATATGAAATTCAAGAGAGAAAGTGTGGATACATATACTGCTTTGAGAATTTTCAGTGTCTGGGTTGATATCTGTCTCAGAGATTGTCTTAAGAAATATGGTAGGTGAGTTTCTTGCAAAGATATTATACACTATGATGTAGATGTTAAGAATTCTTACAGTTAATATGCTAAAATGCGACAATCATATCAAGCCCAGTGAAACCGGATGGGCGCAGCTCAAGACCTCTTCCAGGCAGGTCAGGTGAGGCCAGGTCCAAGGAGTGGAGACCTGGAGACTGTGTACCTGATGAAGTAGCGGGGTGGGAAGGAGGACGGATGGAAAGAGGGGAAAGGGTGGGGATAAAAGACACTGGAACTCTGGTGGAGGGTGTGGTATGAAATATAGACTGAGATACAATGTCAGTATTCAAAAACGAATGTAGTATCGTGACCAAAAGATTTAATTAACATCAATAATTTAAAAAATTTAATGATTAGTCTAATTTTTGATATATGTCAGTTCTCAATATTATCTGTGGAATAAACAATATATGCACAAAACCATACAGTTTTATTAACTTGGAAGTATTCAGAGATAGACTTCCTGTCTATTCTGGACAACCCATCAAAGGTTTGGTGGTCCATGTTTTTCATTATAAATTTTCATTATAAATATATATCCCTCTATTTGAGAAGTTCCACTTACCTTAGATGCTCATTCACATTAATTTCATTGAAACATTCAGCTTGAAAATCTGTAAAGAAGAAAATCTGTACACACACTCTCAAGAATGCCCCAAGGAGAAAACAAACTTTCATTAGGTGATATAATCTAGGATTACAATTTTTCTACACATCTATTAAGGAGAAATTGATTGTATTTAAGTTCCTGTCAACTTTGACTTGTATTTTATAAATCTAGTGTTGACTTGAAAATTGTACCAAATTTACTGAAAGGATGTGACTTACTATTGAAATATAAACACATAATAATCTTCAAAGAGATGAATGCTTTATAGACTTAAGGTGAATTAAGTTTAAGGTCAAAGTTGGCACTCACTTCTTTCAACAGATTGCATTTCTTAGGAAACACGTGAAAGAGTATATTGACATTCTTGGAAAGCAACATTACAAGGATAACCTCTTTAGATAGATTAAACCAAAGCAACACTACAGAGAAATAATTCACATTTCCAGAGTGTTTGGGATGGAACACATTTCTAACTGCATCAGCAATCCAACATAGGAATGAGAGCCCAAGCCTCCACAACTCATTAATAACTATAATCACATAATTAGAATTCCTGTGACAAAAGCCTTTGTCAGAAACTTGATAATGCTTCTGACTTTAACGTTCGCGCTTCATAATAGACCTAGGGACTTAAAGCAATGACTTTTGACCCAAGTAATTTTCCTCCAGAATGAAAGTGAATTAGATGGTGTGGACTAGACAGATATCACTAAAGAATTTCAATTGCATTCTCTGGTCTAAAATGTGTTGTGAATCTCAGTTTTTTTTTTTTTACCAACAACATAGACAACAAATATTTAGGTAACTTTTCAAAGTAAATATTGTTGATACAATTTAAAAGCAATTTTTTTCTGTTCTTTTCATTTGTCTACACAAATGACCTGGTTGTGGCTTTTGATTATTTCAACTAGTTCTCATTTAGACAGTATAAGCAGGTTGTAATTTAATCCATTGGTGCTATAAAATTCCGTGTAATGCATACTCAAAGCACATAGGCACATTATACATTCTCGTTATATGCTTGGTCTGCACACTCATTGATATAAAATACATTAACTGAAATTAGACTTATTGACTTAATGTTATATATAGTATGCACTGGTTTTTTAAATGCATACTCAAATTCAGAGTCAGTTTCAGTCAAATGATCGTCTAAGTTCCCCTGATGCTCACTTTCCTAAAGTATTTGCCATAGTCTTTCTTCTATGCAATACACTTGCAACAAAACTGAGATTACCAATAGGGAAAAGATTGGGAAGGAGGGGGAAGAAATGATGGCAGAACCCACTGGACAATGGTGAAGAACACTTAGCAAACTGGTGGAGGGCAGGGTGTGTTGCATATACATGAGGAATGGGGAATCTTTACATGTTAGTTTATTTTAATGTGTGAAACTAACAATTAAAAAATCAATTATGATCACATTTGTGTATACTTATGAAGACAAACAGTCCATGCCTTAGATTAATATGAATATTCTACCTGTCATTTGTTTTCTAATTTTTTATCCTTCCTTCATGCCTTTTTTCCTTTCTTCTTCCCTTCCTTCCTTCTCCCCTCCCTTCTCAACCTCCCTTCTTCCTTCCCTCCTTTCTCTCCTTCCCTCTTCCCTTCCTTTCATCTTTTAAGTTTCTTTTTTATTACTGTTACTCTTTTTTTCTGTACTTTCATTCACAATAAGTATATTCCTAATTTCAGCACGTACATGGAATCTCCTCATGTTAAAATTTTCTTGGAAAGGAACTTTTTCTGTCTCTCTATGTAGAGTCTAACATGTTTGTGCTGGAACGCTTTGGGAAGCAAGTCAGATGTAAGATGTGAGCTGAGGTCTGGTGGGTGCTGGAACAACCAATGCTTGCTGTTTAAGATGCTTCCATTTTTCCTCAGCAGTATGGTTCCTTTGCTTCACATGTGTAAATTTGTACTGTTTCATCCAGACTTGGGTAGACTGAGCTACTGAACATTTAGCTGAAGCTGCCATCCTCACCATACAGTGCTTCACGTTCCACTTTTTCTTGTTACTCAATTGCAACACTTTGCTTTGGACCTGTAGGTAATTTCTTAACTTATATTCTCCTGTGTAAGCTGACCCTGATTATGATTATTTTCCCATTAGGAATCATCGAGAATTTTAAGTTCTCATTGCTTTAGATGTCCTTTCGATATGCAATAGTAAATGTCTTTGAGGTGACACATTCTTGATAATAAAAAGTCCCTCCTTTTTGTTGAACAATGTATCTGATACTATGGTGATTAGTCAAGAGATAATGATGACAGTGTATGGAATATATCGATAGTGATAATATGTTGGATATATTGTAAATGTTAGGGACAGGTCAGCTCTATTTTAGCTATGTATTTATCTTCTAGCATTATTTAGATTTTTTAGAAATCCAGAAGCTGTCTCTAATTTATGTTGTGGGAGATTGCATTAATGTCCCCGTTTCTTCCCCCCTCACTATATACATGCCTTTTGATCATGTGACCCTTCAGTCCCTTCCAGAACAAAGGGGAAGAATGTATTATTTTACTTCTTCATTTTATCCATGTGTAATTCTTTGGCCATGGAATGATTTGGAATTGTAGATGTGCCTGTTCTGAAGTTGAGTATTGAGAAGTCTTGTTTCTTTCAGTTTTCTTTCTTCCTTCTCTCTCTCTCTCTCTCTCTCTCTCTCTCTCTCTCTCTCTCTCTCTCTCCTCTCTCTCTTCTGTCATTTTCAGAAGTTAGTCTAAGTTAAACTATTGAGTAAAAATGGCTTCTGACAAATACCCAGCTCCCATGGTCACCCAACAGAAGCCAGGGCATGTCAGCAAGCAGTCCGCTAAGCCCCAGGTCTCTGAGCACCACAGTCCAGGTTAACAAACTCCAACTTGAGCACAAGCACAATGAACAATTGTTGTTGATCGCAACTGCAGTTTGGTTGTTTGTTTTATAGTGTCATCATTGCAATATTATTGTGACAATAGCTAACTGCTGCATAGATTCTTCCAAAAGACAATACACAGATCACGAAGTCATCAACAATTCCAGAGGTGATCTTTCCTCTCACTGATAATAAAACTGTGTACTAGTTGTTAACTAAGGAAGATGATTTGAGTCTCTTCTTTTTATGTCTAAATTCTTTAAGTCAGGAATATCTTTCTGTCTTCCTCCAATATTTCAGACCTATTCCAAGGGAAGCATTTATACATTTTCCCTTGATTCTTAATTAAAGTGACATGCATTAAAATAAAACTTTAGCCTCTCTCTACTCCTTTACTCAATTCTTCCTCTGAGGGGGAACTGAATCAAAAATTGTGACATTTTTTAGTAAGAGCAATCATGAAGTCAGTGGTCACAGGAAGCATATGATATGATATTCTTCCTAATTAATCATAATTAGATAAGATAAGAAAATTAAATAAAAATATAAGTTTATTTTTAATTAATTTTATTGAAGGAACATTGTATTATAACACCATATAGGTTTAAGGTTTGTATCATTATAATTCAACCTCCACAGTTCAGATCTCCCTTCCTTCACCTTACAATTGATCATTTCTAACTTTAACAGGGCAGGGCCATAATTTGAAAGTCTGTTTTTATTCCCTCTGAGTATGAATGGAAATAATGAATAATTCTTAATTTCAATATTTAGAAACCAACTTTTGCTATTCATATAAGAAACATGGTTCGATAAATGTTTTTAGCTTCATTTGGACATCTTTATGAAGTTAATGCCCATTTCATTTGGTTAAATTTAGAAAGGAAAAAAATAGAGGATTCCTTTCCCTTACCGCCAAATTCCACTTGCTTCCTCTGAGGTCACAGAGTTTCGAAGACTTAATGTGACCCGCAGTAGCTGTTCTTGTAGATAGATAGGCTTCATGTGATCACAGAAATCTGGACAATTGACAGTAGGAAGAGCAGATACAATGAAGTTAGACATTTTTCTTCATTTTCCTAAGTCCCATAGTACTTACATGAATCTACAGTATTGGGGAAGGTCTTAGTAAGTAATCAAGACTTGATATTTCATCAATCTGGGCAAGTAGGTGCTGAGACAGGTTGAATATTAGGCAGATAAAATACAGAAATGTGGCACCCTAATGTCACAAAGTGTTTCCTACTTACAGCAAATAGATAAATATGCACAAAAATATATACTTGAAAAATATATGTGTGATATTTGTATGCTTGTTTTCAGCACTGACAAAAACCTGTTGTCAAATAACTGAATATAAAATAACTCAGAAAGATGAGGGAAATTGAGGAGATTAATAATAACTGAAAAGACTAAGGCATATTTTGGGGCATATGATATTTTTAGAACCAGGATTTGAATGCTACTTTGCTTCTCTTGTAACTACTTCCTTGATTTTTTTTTTTTTGATTGTTTTTGTTGTTCTGTCCAGTAAGTCTCAATATGTCAGGCTTCAAAGTGCAACAGGAGACATGGCCCTCAGTAGTCCAAGCATTCTCTCCTTCCAAATCCAAGACCAGCAATTGTAAAAAGCTTCTCCTTCAACTCAGAACATCCTAGGTGAGGATTCCAGTTGATCCCACAGTGACTGATTGAAATGGTCTTAGTGGCAGGACATTTGGAACTGGTACTGACTCACTTGAGACATCCTGGGTGAGAACAAAATAGATGTCGAGACGATGGGAATTACTCTTGAGTTGATTGGTTAGCTTTGTGGAAAAATTGTGAGTTAAGTTGGAATTTAGATGATGAGAAGAATTCAAATGTGCCAGTATGTTTCAGAAAGGAACGTACTTGAAGCAGAATAATGAAATCACAAATATAAGAGATACAAGAGAGATGAGTTGGATAGAGTGAGGGCAAGGGGAGCCCTTTACTGAGACCATGTCTTGATGTTTTTTGGGGTTTTTTTTGTATTTTTTAGTCAATCCTCATGAATAAGTTTGGATGCTTTTAGCTACAAGTGATAGAAATCCAACTTAACTGGGTTATAAAAAAAAGAAATTGACTCAAATAAGAAATACTGAGGTGGGCAGGATTTAGGATTGGTTGACCCACTAGTACAAAATTTACTCCGTTCCACAAATGTAGAATGTTTTATATAAACATCTTCTGTGCTTGCACTGAAATGGCACTTCCACTCGCCTTTTACAACTCAATTTTTGTGTTTAGCTTATAGTCTAACTGTGAAAATGAATAAATTGAATAAAAAAATATTCAGCCCTTCTCCTAGCCACATTTTAAATATTCAACAGCCACATATTATTAGTGGCTACATCTAAGCTAGTACACATAATCATTTTTATCATCATGGAAATTTATATTGGACCATGTTGCAATACCTCCCTGAAATATTTTGAGACTGCTCACATTTTTACACAGTTTTCTCTCAATGCAGTTATTGTTTGCCTTATCTCCTTATTTTGTTCCCTAATTGCACGTTGTCCTTGAGTTGTTCCAACAAATATTTCTTTTGGATACCTATTATCTGCCTAAGAGAATGAAATCTCAAAGGTAAGAAAATTTTGCTTGATGAATAATTAATAACTACATATTTCTTTGAAACTGAACACTATTCTAAAATTTCAAATTTACATTATATATGCCAACGAGAGTTACAAAAAGGAAGCATTCTCAAATTAAATTTTTATTTTAGAATAGGTATTTTTTTACAGAAAAATTAGGAAGATAGCAGGAAGAATTCCTACATATCTTCTATATAGTTTCCCCTATTACCCACATCTTATATTAGTATGGCAATTGTTAACATCAATCAAACATTTTTAAAATTAAATTCAAACTTTTTTGATTTTTAAATAACTTTTTTTCTGTTCCAGAATCTTATCCAGGATGCCCCATATATTAAATAGTCAGGTCAATTTGACTCTGACAGTTTCTAGGATTTTTCTTGCTTTTGATAACCTTCACCACTTTGAAGAGTGCTGGTCAGATATTTTGTAGACTACCTCTCAAATGGAACTTGTCAGATGTTTTTCTCATGATTGAAATGAAGCATTTAAAAATGGCCATTTTAAGGTTAATTTTCAATAGTTTCAGGTAACATTAAAGTGAAAGAAAAGAAAAAAATGTCTAAGAATTGAATCAAAAGAACTGTAGTCATGATTTGTATATAGAATGTGGTATCACGAAATTCTTTTACAGACAATAAAACTGAACAGTTGCTACTGACGGAGATCATCAAAGGTATATAATAAAGAGTTGCCAGAAGACTTTGTATATGGAACATTATAAGATGGGGCAAAAAAATGCCCAAATCAACTATTTCATCAAGCTTTTTGTTTTTTTAAAGATGCTGTTTTTTATTTCTGAGAAAACTTTCTAGAAAGGTGCATGCCAACATATACATAATAAGTGAAAGATAAATCTAATAATATTCATGGATCAATTTTTTCAGATGAAAATGAATATTAGGTTTTCAGTTTTTTCAACTTATTATTTCAATAAAACGAAGATAGGGTAAAACTTTGCAGTCAACCTTATAAAACCATTAGTTAATGACAGAGGCACCTGGTTCACATGGTATTGGATAACAATCACCGTGCTTTGCCAAGTATAATGCACTTTTTTTGGCCCAAATTTGTGAGGGAAAAAAATATAAGGATGCATTATACATGGGCAGTACTAATTCTGTATCTATATAAATGCTTTTAATTCTCTTATACTTTTATTTCATTTATGTTTATGAGTTAAAAGTATAACTTTAGAAATCAATAATGATATCCATATTCAAAATAATATCTTGGAATACAATCATTAGATTTATAATACAAAAAACAAGTACTTAAATGTAAATAAATAAAAATTTGAATTGAAAATTAAAACCAAAGATTTTTTTCCTGGAAGTTTGGACCAAACACATGGGAATACTTTATGCATGGCAAAATATGTAATTTCAACATTCTTCAGGTGAGAGTACTCTCCAAAGTCAAGCTACTCTTTCCTCACACTTATAAAGGAGAAAAGCTATTATTAGGTTGTTACTGAACTAGCACAACCTGCCATATTAGATACTTGATAAAATTAGTCCCATTTAATTGTATTTACCACTCTTGGACAGTTTTATGATTTCCATTTTATAATGAAGAAACTAAGAATTTCAAAAATTTGCATAATTTTCCCATTTTTAAGTAACTGGTAAGTAATGAAGCTCATACTCATGTCTAGTTAGTCTCATACAAAACTCACATTCTTTCTACTAATTAAATATTTTCAGAATGATTGGATTGAGTTAGGCTAATTCTAAACATTTATATTCAGGGGCAATATACAGGGCTTCATCTCTATCAATTTATTCTCTTTTCAAGGGCTGGGAGTAACAAAGATAAATTTAGGGTTGATTGATCTAGTAGTTCATAGGTTTACTTATTGTACCATGATTATGATATTTTGATCATTTAAATTCAATATGCCTCATAGTGGAGAAGAAGATTCAGCTAGAATGCCATGCAGATTAAACAGTATTTAAAAGTCATGGTGAAATTTTCCATTATCATCAAAGGACAGGTTTTCTAACACAGAGAAGTCATCTGGTACAGACAATTACCTTCAGAAAACTAACTCAACCTGAGGCAGGGAGTGTGTCAGGGTACCATAAGTAATCAGGGATACCAGTGGTTTGGGACTGATTATTTGCAATTTTGGCTAAGTGGTTTGCCACAGTTATTCCACCAGGGAAAATGACCTTGATTAAATCATGGATATATTTTGATTCTGTTTTTACAATGCTTGGTCATTTAAATATGGCTGAAATCAGGAAGTAGATATATAAATACTCCCATAATTTTGAAAGCCAGTAGAGGAATTGTTAAGAAATCTTTATACATGGTATATGTATAAGAAAGAAAGAAATTTCAGGAAACCTGCAGAATATATTTGCACCTACATCATTGCAGAACCCCTAGAGAAATGGATGGTGTATTTGATATCATATACATAAGTTGTTTAAGATCAATTTAGTAAAACTCTTGCTTTTGTTCCAAATTTCAACATATAATTTTCATAGTCCTTTTCACCAAGAAATAAGAAAACATTCAAAATTCAATTTGTTCTGTTTTTTGGAATTAGTTTAACATTGTACTGAATTGGTAATTTACTTGCTTCAGAAATAACAAAAAATTTAGTGGACATGTCCAGCTGTATTATCATGGTTGATTGTGAACTACATCAAATATTATTTGTACGTATATAGAGACTAACAATGATTATGAGGAAATTTTTGATGATTATTTTGGCTTTCTATACTTACACCATTTAAGAAATTGACCTAATTATTACTTTTATTTGGAATGAAAAATAATAACTGTGAAGTTTTAAATCTTGCGTTGAAACTACCCAAGTAAACTATCTACATAATATTAGAACTTAAAATAATCCAAGCTCAATTCACTCTAAATTTCAAAATAGTTTTTTAAGTTTGTGTATACAACCTAAGGATACAAAAAAAAAAATCTATTAGCAGTTTTTTAAGAAAGGCAATAATTTGTAAAGAAAGGCAATAAATGTTCAGTACCAGTTGCTTTAACATATGCCTGACCCCTTTAAGGTATATTTCATCTGTAGACAATGTGATGAATGAACGAGGTAATGGTTCATATGATCTTTTCCAATTTGGAGGGAAAACATTTCAGGTCTTCATTACACATTTTCATTTTATTTTCTTTGAAAAGTCTGTTGCTAGTGTTTCAATTTCAATACAAGTTAGGCTATAATTAAATTGATATTAAGTATACAGAATTTGCAAAATAGCATTTTTTCAAATTATAATGCTATTATTTTCCTCTTGCTATCTCTCCCACCACCTCTCTAGTTCATAAAACCAAAACAACATGCTAGCATAGATCACCATACACCGAGAATGGCTTTTAAGCTGAAGCACAAGTTCTCAAACTTCAGTACATCTCAGTTATTTCAATCTAAACCCCTGTTCTCCACTTGGCTACACATCGCAATCATCTGGAACACCAAAAAACACTGAGTCTCAAGTCGCTACCTTGTTTGATTGGTGGAGTGTGGACTGTAACTTTTAAAAGAAGTTTGAAAATCTTGATATATAATTCTAATGATCAACAAAGTGAGAGTCACATGTTTAAAGCAGTGGTTCTTGATTGTTCTTGCACATTAGAAATGTCCCGGAATTTTAAAAAATATTGATTCCCACACTTCAGTTTGATGTAAGTGGCCTAAGATGCAACCATAACTTGAGGTGCTTTACCCAAGCCCAGGTGTTTCTGATAAATTGCCAAGACTTAGAACCACCCATTGGCATTTCACTGTCTTGGATCAGAAGACCAATATAATTTTCACACTTATAAAGTTTCTCACATTGAATTTTTAAATACATAATATGGAAATGTGAGTTTTAAATAAAACTTATTTGCTGTAGTTTTATGAATTAAGGCCAGGAATAATGGATAATTACATACAGAGAGCTCCCGAAAACCTTGTTCTTGCTGTAAAAGTGTAAGCTTCAGGAATAATATTACTACTTGAAGAAAGAAAATTACAAAATATAGTAATCCGAAAAATTACTTTTGATGCAAGTATAGCAGTTAAGATCATCCTTAGCAGAACTTAATACTCATAAGTAAAAAAGGAGAGAGAAATGAGAAATGACACTTTTTGTCAGATTCTCCACTTTTAAAAGGAGTGTGATCAATTCTCAAATAAACATTTTCACATGTGGAGAATGCACCTATAAATGTTTGTTCTACCTAAAACTTGCTTTAAAGCACAAGCTTTGACAACTAACAAACTGTCAATTGTGTAAAAGTGAAATATAGAAAAGGAGTATCTATTTAAAGACATTTAATAACATGCTTCTGAATGAAAGGTATGATGCTGATTTTTTTTCTTTTAATGAAAGACTTGATAACACATTCAGAGAGAAGCCAGGTAGAAACTGTTAAAGCTTTATTCACACTTGTGCAATGCATTTATGTGAATCTGCTAGTGTAACTTGCTAAAGTGTTGTGTAAACACTGGAGAGTTATTTCTTATAACTTAATTTATATATGCTAATTCTTAAAGCATTTTCTCCACTGAAACATACCCAACTGCTTAATCTTTAAATGATTCAGTGTGGTGCACCATGGTGACCCACCCCACTGGATATAGTCCTCATTCTTCCCAGGTACCCAGGTTTGAGATCTGGGACTGGGGGTGCCGGAGGGGGGAGGCTGGCAACCAAGATGAAATAAATAAAATAAAAACATGCTTCTTCCTCTTCCTATCTTTCTACCTACTTGCCTTCATTCCTACCTGTACCTTTTCTTTAAAATAATAAAAAGTTAAAAACAAAACAAAAACGATCCAGTGTGAAGGGCATGTCCTCACTCTTCAGTATTAACCAGAAATTTACCATAAAAATATAGAGATTTTTCCCCTGACATTTGGGTAGTGTGTGTGTGTATGTGCATGTGTGCATGTGTGTTTTGTATTTGATGACGGGGAAGTGTTTGTCTAAAAGGATTATTTTCCTTAAGAATTGCTTCTTTCTATAATTCTTTCATCTTCATTGTAGGATAGATATTTTGTTAGCACAAATAATTATAGCCCCCGAGTGTCTACATATGAGAGTTAAAATGCCTATAAAATTATATAAACAGTATATAGTACTAAGAATTTCTTTATCTGTCATTCACTAAATAGAATAAAAACAGGTTAAGGAAGAAAACAGGTCACTTGCAACAAAGTGTCCATTTAATCAATATTGGTAAAATTAAAATATACAAATAATTATTATGTGACTTGCAGATCTAAGAGAATTCTTTAACCCTGGGAGCTTAAAAAAAATTAACAACTACAAATTAGGACATAAAGTAAAGTCCAGATAATTCCAATATTTCTATTTGTTTTTGTAACTTCATTACTCATTTTTTTTTTTTTTTGCCTCTTGGTTATGTCTTTTATTGTGTCCTTTTGTTTGATCTACCTTTTAATCCACTTCTCAGCATTATATGTTCTACTAACTAGGTAAAATAAAGGTATAATGAATACAATGTTTCCAGTTAAATAGACATAATAGACATTTACGTAGGCAACTATTAAATTTGCTTTTCTCTATAGAAGTCAAATTTCCACTTGACTTGTGTGTGTATGTATTGTGCAAGTGTGTTATTTTTTGTTGAATTAATATAAGTTTATTATGTCTTCTTACTATCCACCACCATTTAGTCAATCTCTCCACTTCCACTTGATTTATAAAAGTTAACATACTATTGATCTTGTCTAACTTACCAAGTAATAACTGAAATGATCAGAATACAGAATAATCTATTTGTCTTTCATAAACATGGTTTAAATAACTGGAAAATGTCATGAATTCAACAAAACTTTTGTCACAGATACTATGTCTGACACCAGGAATACAGCACAAGAGATATGGGAGAAAGGACAGAAAGGTTTTTCCCTTATCAGGGTCACAGTTCTGTGGAGGTGAGAAAGCAACAAGCTACTAAAGATCAAAACATTAGGAGATTCCCACAATCTATATGAGAATAAAAGCACATATGTACATACATCTATGCATACATACATACACACACACACATACATGAGAGGTATTTGACTCTGACCTAAGGTGATAGGGATGGGGGCACTGTAATAGGAAAGATTCTTTGAAGGATAAGGTGACCGAGTTGGAATCTTAGTGAACCCAAATAAACAATATACTTCTTAGCTGGAAAAGTAGACTGTAGGCTTGTAGCAATAAACATCCCAAGCATACGGGTGCATGAGAGTCAGAAAGTTCTAAAAAAGGGACTGAAATTAGACTGAAGCACCAAGTATAATGATTTGAAAGACAGAAAATATTCAAAGAAACATCAGCACTGTGTGTTATCATAAGGCAGACAATGAAAGTCAATAAAATACTTTAAGCACTTATGGAAGGGACAATATTGGAGATGTTGATCAATTCGATCATAAGTGCATCTGGAAAATCTGAACTATCTGGTAGTGTATTAGAGATTGAAGGAAGTAGGGAGTTCAGTTATGAGGAACATGGTAGGCAGAATTCCAAAATGACTACCAAAGATCCTTGGGTAATCTGTCTTATTTGTGGGTGGAATCTGTGAAGAGAATGAGACATTCATGACAATTTTGTTTATATGACAGAGCTTTTTCAGATGTAATTAAGCTCACAAAAATTTGACTTTAATATCGAGTTATTATATTGAATTGACTAGATCTAGTAAAGGCAACTTTAAAAGGACTGAGCTCTTGGCAAAAGAGATTCTAAGCATGGAGTCAATTTAATGACAGAGAAATACTCTCTTCCTGGCTTTGGGGCTGTACTGCAAGGAATGTAGGTGATTTCTAGGACCTGGAAGTGACTTCTGGCTAGCAGCCAGTACAGAAACAGAGATCTCAGTCTTAGAATTTCAAGAAACTGAATCATGTCCAAATGTATGTTTAAAAGAGGATCTCTACCTCCATATAAAAATGAAGCCAAGATGACACTCTCATTTTACCCATGTGACATTCTCAGCAGAAAACAGTCAGGTCATGCTCAAACTTTTGATCTGCAGAGCCATGAGCTAATAAATGAGTGTTGTTTACACTGTTAAATATAAGCCATTTGCTACATGGCAACTGAAAACAAATATAAGGGAGCTATATCATTCAAAGAAGAAATTCTATATTACGACATAAAATACCTTGAATAACCATTTAGAATTATTGCTGGCCATGGTCTTTCATGCAAAAGTTAGCATCTCATCCTTTAAATACAAAAATTTACTCAGCTTGCTCAATTATTTATTATATTTTAGGTTATTTCTATGATTGAGTTACCTTTAATACTGAGAATTATCAAAGTTTTTAATACTAATCTTGCAAGCATCTGTCTCTCCCTCAACAACACCCTCCATCTCAACCCACATGGGATGTCACACATACAAACTCACCTCCCTTCAAAAAGGTTTCTTACACTATATCAAACGTTGATGAACTTTTGCTCAAAGATCACATTTTTTAAGAGAGGGAAGAAGGAAGGAAGAAAGGAAGGAAGGAAGGAAGGAAGGGAGGGAGGGAGGAAGAAGAAGAAATACCTTCATTTAGTTGCTCATTCTTGTCATCTCAGCCCCAGGGCCTTGGACTCTATTTGGTCTCTTTGCATCATCTCAGCCCCCTGAACCACATTTTTATATTTTAAAAAAGATGATCTTTGTTTTACACCAGTATGAATATATTTTTAAGAAAGACTTTATTATAAAGTTACTTTTAAAGGTCATATTCATTTCAAATTGCATTATGTAATGATAAATTTGAGTCTTGAATTTTAAATGGATTCCCATTCTTGACCTTCCCACAGTCATCAAACTCATTTCAACTTGATATATGAATCAAAATAAGACAAATAAATGCAAACATTTAAAATTTTAACCTGAAGTAAAAGATTGCCTTTTCTTGTCTCTGCCTATATTTTTTATTTTATAGTTATTAAAATTTATTATTATATGGAACCAACATATGGGATTCTTACCACAGTAATTCATGTAGCATGAAAAGCAATATTAAGTATATTTGTCTTATAATATGAATGCAGTAGTTTACTTAAACATTATAAAACGTATAATAAGCAATTGCCTCTAAGAATATATTCTAACATTTATATTATAGTAGCTGTCTATGGAATAATGGAATAATATTTATTCATTGGTACACTAATTGACCACAATTGAATTAAAATAAGCATACCATTTTAACACAGATTTTTAAAAATAATTTTATCTCTTCGGCTTTCTTTATGGTAAAAACTTTCTTCCCCATATTTTTTTGTTATCATTAGTTTCTAATCTGCACCAAATACTTTGTTCTCTATAGTCATAATGAGAAAATAATTTTTTAAAGTGTGACATGCACTTTAATTTCATCAAATACGATGTTTTCTCCAAAAACATTAAATATTTTATATGGGTACTAATATAATTATTACAATTTATATGTAAAGGAGATCTACTGGATAAGGAATTTGGAACCAATAATATAGTTTTTAAAAATCTGGAAGGGTAGCATCTTAAATATGTGGTTAAGTATCGCATGTATTATTTCATTACTTTGGAGAAGAATATGCTTTTACTTTGTTACTTTGGTCACTATAATTCATTTTGTCAATGAGCTGCCACTGCATTGGAACATCTGGAATCCTTCACCCTGAACAACTGCCAGCACTCATAACCAATCAATGAGCGTTTACTGTGAAGGATAAACATTAGGAATATGATCCTAGCTTTGTTATAGCAATTTTGTGATGGAAAATATTTAGCCTCAGCTCCTTAATACATCTTTCTGCTCAAGGAATTATTATCACTCTCTTAAAAATTTAAACATCATCAATCATTGTATTCAAAAACACAATATGTATAGATTTTTTAAAATTCTATATGATTGCCTAAATTATGTCTAATGGTGCCCACCCCAACCCCCCAAGAATATCATGGTAAGAATATAATAACTTTAGCCAGAAGCCTTGAGTCATGTTATTAACTTCTAAAATTTTGGCCTCAATGCATGCAGAAACCACTTGAAAGAAGAGAACCTTTTAACTGCTCTCAACAGAATTCCATTCTGCTTTTATCTCTGGAGAGAATTTCCTATAATTTTAGCACTTCAACCAGATTGTTTGCACACGGCTGAGCAGAAATAACATATATTTTTACATCAGCATATTTAATATCACAGGTTCTTCAATGTACTGACACAATGTTGGCAGTATTAACAATACAGACTTCATTAGCTTTCCAAAGGATCCATAATTGAAAAGTCAGACTGCTGAAAAATGTCACTGTGTATGTACTATGTTAAGGGAGTCAAGCTTTGCCTAAGTCCCTGAAAGGGCAAATAAAAACTCAATTATGACCCATTTTGAGTCCATAGGCATTAAGTTCCATGGTCTTAGCATGATGTTTGGAATTTATATCTTAGAGGAACCATTTTTCCAAAATTTGCAAGAGTAGTTCAATCACCATTCACCGGTTCCTTCGGGTCCAGTCCAGTGTGTTAGGAAATGTCAAAGACTTGCGTAACAGGTTTGAACATCGTATGCTTCAAATATTAACATATTAACTTCCAAATATAAACATTTTTGTGTGTCTCAGAAGAAAAGCGTTGTTTTATAGATTTGTTTGCCACAAGTTGAGTTCTTGGCAGAATGTCTCTAATCACATTGCCAATTCAACTTACAGATGATTTTTAATACTTAACTTAAAATGAAAAACTTTTTATATTTTTAAATAAAATTAAAATTATAGATTATAATTTGTTCTGAAGGGGAAAATTGCTTTCAAATAACTATGTCAACATAGGGAACTGTTTCCTGTTTCTCACTCTCTTACCCACTGCACATTACTTTTCTATGTATTTCACTCCCTTCTTTTATCAATACCCTATGCTATGCAGGGCAGCGGGTGGTGACAAGACCTTTGCAAATTAGAAAATTAAAATAAAATCCTATTGACCATAGTTTTTCTCACATGCTATCTGTAAATGCTCCAATTTAGAAAGCTGTAAGCAGAAACCTGAGTTGCTATTTTGGTTCCCTCATAATGGTCTGGAGGTCAGTGTGGTCTTGAACATGAAATGGGGCTACACTGAGGTGAGACCCAGTGCATAACTGCAATATGTTTAAAAGAGATGGTTGAAAGCATTTTTGCACTATTAAGTTTACTTTAGAAAAGACTAATATTGAATTTTAAATGTCAAATGTCCACATCTTTTTTCCATCAAGGCTTTTTAAAGTGCATCTAAAATCCAGGAATGATGAGCTTAAGTATGTGAATCTTTCCTGGGCACTGAAAAAGGATTTATTCAAATAAAACATCAGAAGACTTTGAGAGGATCTATATTTTTTCCACATTGTATGTTTAGATAAATTCTATAAATGCTGAATTCAACTAACCTTTGAGTCCATCCTTTTATCTGTCTCCATCTCCATCTCCATCTCTGTCTCCAGCTCCAACTCCAGAACTACAATCTGAACAAAAGCTCTTGAGTCAGATTGCCTGGCTTTGAATCCAGCAATCCCATTTACTAGCTTCTTGTTTGGTAGACTAACAAGCATATTGATGCTTCACTTTTCTCATCTGTAAAGGGGAAGAAATGATAATTCCTGTCTCATGGTGTGTTCTGAAGCGTATACAGTAATTCATCTAAAGCAATGAGTCTCAAGCAGAGATGATTCCTTTGGCCCCAGCCCAGGAGTCATTGACCATACCTAGATACACTTTTGTTTGTGTTGTCTGGGGAAAGGAGTGCAATTTGGCATCTTATGATAAAGATCAAAGATGCTGCTATATGTCTTAAAATTCACAGAAAAAATAGTTCACAACAAAGAATTATCCCACTCAGCATGTCAGCATAGCTCAGGTTAAGAAACCCTGAATTTGGCCCACCCTAGTGACTTAGCAGTTAAATCCTGCAGATAAAGTTCACCTACATCCCAAGTACCAGGGCTCATGACCTGGGAACAGGGGGAACAACTAAGATGAACAAATAAAAATAAATAAATAAATAAATACTTCCTCCTCCTCTTTCTTCCTGCCTGCATTTCTCTGCTTGCCTTAATTTCTGCTACACCTTTCCGGAAAGGAAGGAAGGAAGAGAGAAAGGGAGAGAGGGAGGAAGGAACCCTGATCCCAATCACTAGAAATAGTGCCTGATGAACAGTAAACACTAAAAAAGTCCTACTTGAAAAATTAGTTTATTTCCTTCCTCTAATTTTACATAACTCTTTGCAATACATTTCATTTTCGCATTGTATCTGTACTTCATATTTTTCTTTAGGAGTTAAATCAGATATTCTTAAAATCTTAAGCAGCTGATTTGAGAATCAAACAACTGGTTTTTATAGCTTGCTCAAAAGAAGTTCATTTATAGGACTCTTTAAGCCTAGTAATTATCATCCTCTGGCTTCTGCCCTGCCCTCTGGATAAACACTTCACAACAATGAAAAAGAGGAATTTTGCATTCTCATACAAATTCGGAAGTAAGAAAGCTTGGAGAGATAAGAATAAAGGTAAATAGTACCTGTATGCAGACAATTCACCTGTTTTATGTGCAGCAAAAAGGCTGAAAAAAGGATATGAATCCTTTAGGGCCAATACTTTGTTTTTTAGATGTTATATCAGGATTCTTGATTACAAGTGACAAAAATGACTTTGGTTTGGACAGAAAGAAACCTAATGGAAGCTATCTGTCTAACAGTTGGTGACGTCAAATAAACAGGCAGACACATAGAAGTGAGAAGCAGCAGGAACGGAGCAAGTCTCTTCTGAAAGCAGTCTGGTTGAGATGTCCCATGGCATTCTGCAGTGGACATGTCTTTGTCAGGACATGCAAGGCCACAGCTTCAGTATCCTCAAAGGCATTGGTCTTGTGTCAAGATTATAAATCTCATACTAGGTTAAATGCTTAAGCCATAAATGAGAGACAAGAAGACAGACTAGCCATTAGGTTTCCAGAATAGAGATGAAAGGAAATTATACAGTGCAGAATTTTTGATAAGTTACATATTTCAAGAGAAGCCAGTTCAAACAGTTGGGGTTTCAACATGCAGTTACAATGCTGCTTCAGGGAGTATCACTCTATATCCAGCCACGGCCAATTCACTAAATGTGTTCTTGGAGAAGAGAGAAATTTCTCAAAGACAGTATGCCGGCATTATGGTTTGCATTGACTGTATTTTCAAATTAAAGATTTTCCTTTTCCAAAAAGATTTTCTTTTTGTCACTTGCAAGTCTGTAAACATGGATCAACATTTTGTTTCAATCCTAGATTCTTTGGTAAATAGGAATTTCACATTGGGCAAAAACGTTGGCAGAGTTTGGCTAACCACTTAAAGACATGAGCCTGCAGAGGCTGCTGACTCATATAAAAAGAAAAAGGCCAAGAAGACAATACTGAAATGCTATTTTCCTTTTCCATGTAATCTCAGTTTATAAAAGTCTATATTAACATTTTTCACCAACTGTAATGTTTACATAGTGCATTGCTAACAGATGTCATTTTTGGACAGTTAACACACTCATAAGCCAGTTTTTAGTTTCCAGGCCATAGTAGCTATGGCCAAGATTATACACATCTATCATTATGAGTCTCATAGGTAAGGTTAAAATGACCATTACAGGATTTTATTGAATTTGGCAAGAGTAACTAAGGCTAGTATTTAGATTGCAGCTTCAAAGAGCAATTCTACTGGATAGGTGATCACCAGGAGAAAAGCAACAAAACTGAAATTTTGTCTGATAAAAGTGGAAAGATTTGTTTTTGCAAAATGAATTCTAGTTTATAGACTTTTTTCATTGGATTTCTTCACCATTTTTGTCTGTAAATTTTTCTAGTGACCCTACACTACATTTCCAAGAAACCAGTCCCACACAAATAGTTTTTAATTGCCTATTCTTCCTTTCTTCAATGTTGAGCTCTCAGTCTTCATACATCTCTGTTGTACTCTTTCATATCTATCCTCGCAAGCTACTTCACTTCTCCATAACCAATGAGATATTTTAACAATCATGGTTTTTTGAGACCTGCCTATTTTTCACAAAAATTTTGCTATCTTAAATATATTTGTAAACATTTATTTTATATTGTTTCCGTTTTCGAACATCTGACAAATTATTTTTCTGTCAATTCTATTGCTTTCTGTTCATGGTAATTAATTCCTGTGTTTTTGGTATTGGTTAAAATAAACCTAGCTACTGGTTTTAATTGTAAAAAATACTCTGCTACTAGATTAAGGACTCCAGAGAAGAACTGAAGTGGTCTTGGCTAGTAGCAAAGAATGCTAACAAGCGGGATTTTAAATTAACTTCCTAGCTTGGAGTCTCTGACCCTTTCGGAGAGTGTAAGTTAGATAGCATAAATTAATGAGGCAGGTTTGTACTAACCAGTAGTAGCACTACTTCCTGAGTATTTCCACTCCTCCTAGAGCCATAGCAGAGACACATAGATTTGTGGTTCCATTTGTTGCCTTATCTTTTGTTGCTCTCTTAATCAGGAGTCTCTGTGAGTTTATCGTATGGTAGATGTTCCTGGCTGTCTGTCTCATGATATTCCAAGAGGTAGACACTAATTTCCCCAAAACTCAGTTTTCCACATAATAGCACTTAAGGACATCTGTAGCTCCCCATTTACTTCTATTCTGGTTTTAACTCCCAGGTGTGTGGTATGGCATGGGGTGGGGTGAAGCAGGGTGTGTGGTTTGTTGTTAAGGTTGTGGTGATGGGGTGTGTGGGTGTGTCTGTCCTAATGCAAATGTTTTACTAGTACTGGAAAATTTAAACTCGATCTTATTCTTTAGCGAACAAAGTTAACTTAATAACAATTTATATATGTCATTTTATTTGATAGTCTATTATATATGAAATTTTTTCTGACTACTTGATTCATCTTACACTTCAGTGAATAAAAAGTTACCACTAAGTGCATTCATATCTCTTCTAGGTATTTTCTATATATGATTTCTAATTTTTCCTTGATGATGTTGTATCATAAAAAAAAATTTATCAAGCGCATGCGGGTGGCCCAGACATTAAAGCTGTGGCTAGGGTTTAGACCACATGTAAAACCAAATAACTCGACCAAATGACCCAGGTTTGTGACCTGAGTCCAGGGGAAGCAACCAAAACAAACAAAGAAATGGAACGTGCTTCCTTCTCTTCTATCCTTCAAAATCCTCCACTCCCTTTCTTTTTCTCTTGAAAAAATTATCTGCTCACTGTTCACTGTGGGTTTTACCCTACTTCATTACATAGTGGCGTGCCTCCTACTGTTTATTGTTTTTCCTTTGTATATGATCTTGTCTATTAAGATAACAATTTCCAATTTATTTTTGGTTTTAATTTGTCTGTTACACATTTCCCATCCTTTTATTTTTTAGGAGATTCTGTGGTATAAACTATATAGAAAAATATTTATAATGACCCAAATGGGAGTGCTTTCCTCTTAGTAAATATCCACATATAGTTTTACAATCAAGATATGTTTCATCTATTCTGTTCTGATAAATGTATGTATGTGCTTTCTTTTTGCATCCTTTACAAAGAATTCAGTATATTTTTAATGATCCTTTTATTTGTCTATTGTCTTCGATCTCTGTGCATATGTGTGTGAGTGTACTATATACCTTGTATATTTATTTCTGGTGTTCATCTTTAAAACCAGGAGAGGATGCAAGTTTTGTTGTACCTAAAGCTTACATATTTTTTTAGTTTCTCTGCTAGTCTGTGAATACTTGCAGAAATTTATATAGATAAAGATCAGATCTATAACATAAAGTTAGCAGATACTTTCCTATAGCTCTAGCTTTGAATATACAAATGAGTCTTCTTAGTCTTTACTCACCTCTCAACACCTTGGTCCCTCACCTCAGATTGACAGCTGTGGGATTGCTCAGAATTCAACCCTTCTGAATTCCACCAACTTCAGCAGTAGGCTGCTGCTTGAAAATGTGACTTGAATTCTTAAGTCTCACTTTATTGGCTTCTCATTGAAGCTACCTCAAGTATAGGAACTCTGACATGTATTGAAATTGCTTTTCTTTTTTTTTTTAAAAAAAAGGAAAGGTGCACTCAAGAATGAAGGCAAGTAGGCAGACAGGCAATAAGAGAGAGGAGGAAGAAATACTTTAATTTATTTTAGTTGTTCATCTTTGTCCCCACCAACCCCAACCCTGGTTTCAAACCCTGATCCTTGGGATTTATGTGGACTACAAAATGATAGACCTATCTGCTAGATCACCAGGATGCACCCAAATATTGAATTAATACTGCACATATACCACTTTTTAAATAACTTATGTTAAGTGACTTTTTAAAGATTTTTTACTTCATCATGTTATTATCAAATATTCTTCAACCCCTATACAAAATAAGAATATTCACTATGAAAGAGAGGTGTTAATCCAATGCTTTCTTGCTTGAATCTAATGTAAATATTTGTGCAAAAATTAAGAAAATATTTTGTTCCATTCTACTCTCATAGCTTACACTATTCACCACAAGTTCCTTATTTTTATATGTAAGTTTGGAAGAAGAATTGCTATCACTATCACTAGTGCTGATCTTTGACTCAGTCATTATCCTATATATTGTCATTCATAAATTATGAAATTTTCTGCAGCACTAAAATAATTATTGTGCTCAAATAGTTACTGACCTTAGCACTAGTAATGAGAGAAACTGCAGAATGAGATTTTGCTTCAACTACCGAAGCATTCATAATCTATTTGAGAATAACACTTTAATAGTACATAAAATGCAATAAATAAATAATAGTAAATTATATTGTGTTGACTGTAAGTGTAATAGGTAGAAAACAACTTAGTGAATGTACGCAAGGGAGAAAATCATGATATGAGCATTTAGATAGAAGAAAGATAAAAAAAAAAAAAACTTCTGGATGGAGTTAAGAGATTATACAAACTAAGGAAAATGTGATAGATTTGGGAACAGGAAAAAACAACCTAATTGAATGACAAGAAATTTAAGCAGTTAAGAAAAAGGCAGTGAGTTTATCCTGAAATCTCAGCAGAGTTCTTTTGTCCTAGTGTGATAGAGAATAGAGATCATTGTAGGATATCCATTCAGTTGTCTCAACAGACAAATTGAGAAAATGATCACATGGAGGTCCAGATGTAAGAAGCTTAGCTTCCTGGATGATGTGGGTTATTGACAAAATGACAAGGAAAAAGTGATTCTAAAAAATACCTCAAAAGATAAATAGGCAGATTTAATGATTAATATTTTTTTATTATTGAGGAAAAGGAAGTTTTTAAAGTTTCTCCAAGATTCCTCACACCTAAATAATAGAAAACAGCAATGTTACTAATGACTTACAGCAGTTGAGGAAATCAGTAAATGATAAATTCAACTTTACACAAGTTGCATGTATGGTCATGTTGAGATATTCAGATTGCAAGTTTCCTCTGATATATATGCAAAGGTTGTTGATGTTTGATTTTGAGTTAAAATCAGTAAGTTCTATTAGCAACTGTGAAAGTGTGTTGGAAACAGAAACTAACAACAAATCTGGATCCATAAATAATAGAATAATAGAGCACAGGACAGTCAGTTTACATTGCTTAATTTTAATAGTATAGTATATATTTTTTCCAAATATGTTTGCAGTCAAAGTTACCTGAATCTTCTAAATTATTGATAAATGTAAGCATTGATAAATGTATTTCTATTTATCAGTCTTTAGCTAGTCAAGTGAATTGAAAATATTAATCAATTCTAGGTATTAAAATAGGTTTTGCTTAATTTTTTGTAAAATTCCTACTGTGTGACTAAAAAAAAGAACATATCCTAGTTGGATTAAAAACATTTTAAAACATTTTGCTTATTTCTGTTTTTTTTCTAAATTTAAAAACGTTTTTGACTATTTTTTCACTGTGACACTGTTATTTTATTTTATCAGTTAATTAAATAACATTTTATTGATGTAAGTTTGTATTAAAACACTATATAAATGTCAAGTGTGTAACATTATGGATAAACATCTGTATATGCTACATTGATTCACCACTAAAAGTTCAATTCTACCAAATCATTTTTCATAGAGCATCAATTTAAATGGGAAGTGCAAATAACTTCAGTAATTCAATTTTCAGATCACTTGATATAACATATTTCAGGTTCTTCAAGAACACCCTGTAGACCATCATAAGGATGAATAAAGCAACGGTAGTGTAATTTTTGACACTTAAGAATACTTCATAATTTTTGTAGCCATTCTAATACCTCTGCAAAATTCAACTATAATTACTACTGTTATTACTATTATTTAGATTTAAATAAAGTATCTTGAATCTCTTCACTCTTCTTAGTTCATAGTTTTAAACAAATTTCAAAAACTATTCTTACTTTCTGTTTTCAACTATAAATTCTTCATAGAAAACATTTTATTGTTTTTACTCTAGAATTTTTCTAGACAGAGGTTTGGATCTTTGATTTTTAGGATTTAATTTTTAACTTGCAGACAGGTTTGGAAAAAGTCATAATAGAGATTATTTAAGTATCATTTAGACTTTGTAACAGACAGCATATAATATAAGGTGACTCTATAGTAATTGAAAAATATGAATGTGGTTCTTATGATAGGTAGTTCGTGTCATTATGAATATAACACACAAAGAAAAACTCTTAGAACTCTGCTGCTAGTCTATGATTATAAGTGGGAGTGATCCTGGGGGAGGAGCCTGGGTTTCACAGAGTAAAATGATAGTGATGAGCGATGATGGGCACTAGAACTCTGGAGGTGGGTGTAGGTGGGAGACACATTGACTGAGATGTGAATTTAGTCTCCTGAAAAACATAGTATTGTAAATGAATAGAACAGTAATCAAAATAAATTTAAACAGAAAATAGTTTTCTCTTGAAAAATGAAAGGTACTTTAAAAAGTCATGTAATTTGCTACTATTACTCAAATAAGACTATTCTGGCAAGCAGACCACCCACTGACTCTGTCTGGGAGGACCTCCTCACACTGCATCTGCTAGCATTTATGAAAGTAGGAATGTCAGTGCTTCCTTTGTCTCTTTCCACTAATTTTAGATACATATTGTGAATTTAGAGACCACAATAAAGAATGATAGGAACGATTCTGCATTCTTTTACATAGCCCTAGAAAAATGGGAAATTAACCAAAAGAATCTGTTGATCCATTTTCTGTGTATTTAGATGGAGACACAATCACTTCAGTAACAATATATAAATTAGTGAAAATATTTGGAAAGAATAGTCAACATAATTTCATTTTTTAATAAATATCTTAATTTAGAATAATTTGAAATTTGCAGAAATGTTGCAAATAGGGAATAGAGAGTGCCCATCTATCCACTCAGCCAATTTCTCCAATAGTTACCATGTTACATTATGATGGTACATTAGTCAAAGACATCACTGACATTGGTATATGATAACTCATTGCTTAACTAAACTCCAGGCTTATTTAGATTTTGCCAATTAAGTTGTTAAGTTTCCACAGTCTCTTATGCCTCTGACTGTTTCTCAGTCTTCATTTTTTTTCCCATGATTTCCTTGGTACCCTGTAGAATGCTCCCCAATATGAGTTTGCTTTCATTTTCCTCATTACTCTGGAGTTATAAGTTTTATAAAGTACCAACAAGGTGAAACACCATTCTTTTATCATCTCTCATCAGGTGTTACATGATATTCACATGAAATCACTATCAATGTTTACATATTTTTCTTGGTTAAGATAGTGTTTGTCTGGTCTCTTCACAAAGATATTACCATTCTGTCCATCCTCTACCTTATTCTTGGGAAGTAATATTCTAAATCCAGAGCACTCTCAAGTATAAGGATGAGATAGAAATTAAGATCTACTTCCTAAGTGGGAAATGTATAGATATAATTTAGAATTCTTTTGTAAGGAAGCTGTCTCTTCATCTCTTTACTTACTAATCATATATTTATATTAATATGGATTCATGAATATTCATTTTATGAATAAAAATAAATAGCTTGGTTTATAATTCAATACTGCATTATTTTACTGTTCAATTTTTATTATTAATTTCCTTTGGTTATTGGCATTTTTAGGTTCACTCCTCTGTCCCTATGATGTGTCCTCCATCTTTTTGGTTTTGAGCAATTCCTTACCTTATGATACAGCAAGATTTTCCAATATCATCTTTTATTTTTCCTGCCTCAACCCTAGAATCTTAACACTTCTGATGTATTTAGAAGAGCATGGACACTAGGTGTGGATCTACACTCAGACTGTCACTGGATTTTTTGTTCCATTAATCAGTAAGCCACTTTTTTTCTCCAATGAATCTTAATTGTGTTTGTTATTTAAAATTTAAAGAATTCAACTGACATCAATGGGTTAATGAGATAGTTCTTTCTCATTTCTCAGCTTTCTCTCAGTGTTATCTTCCTCTTGCAAACAATGCAAGACTATTGGGGACCACATAATGAATGCTTTTTATAAAATGATCAATTTCTAATATTTTTTCCAAAACTAAGTGAGGAGAAGCAGGTAAAGAACAAGCAACACACCCCCTCAACAAATCTGTGTGCAAGTTACTTTTTAATCCTGGACAGGCCAATTTATATAAAACATTATGCTATTTTTACAGTCTTAAGAAGGATAAGATTTAAATATACTTCAGGAATTCTAACATTTTCCAGGAAGTATTCTACAGCTCCAGCCTCATAAGTACATGAAATCCGAAAAATTTTCTCCTTGTAGTATAACAAATGTTGGCAATTTCCACTCTGGCATAATGGAATCATCCTTGTAACTCAGCCCATTTTAACCTAGTCAATTTTTCATCATAGTTTTTATTATCCAAATCAACTTCTGGTATTAATTTATATCTCTGGTTTGTTTTGGTTTAAGATAACAGAAGTTCATCTCAAAAATGTCCTGAAACAAAAGTATTTTATTGGTTTATACAAAGTATAAATAGTCAAATATGAAGAATCAGGATTACAAAAATTGAAATTGGAAAGTGTAAGTCTTTCCTTACTTACAGATTTATCTCTCTCTCTCCATCTCTCTGTTCTCTAACTTTTGCACATCTTTGTAAATTTCTTCTGTACTTGTTTCTCTTGTTGTTATTTCTTTCTGCAGAGTAGATATTTTTCCCTATATCAGTAAACATAGACACATTTGGCTCTGGGATTATATTCTTAAAGCAGACAAAAGGAGAAGAAAATAAAGTTATACCTCCATAAGGAATGTAGATAATTTAAATAAATAATTCCAGCTATTTTAGTTTGAGTCAATCAGTTACCACTTGTACTAAACCCAATATCTTTGGAAATAGAATTTGGTTTAAATTTAGGGCACATGTATTTTTCCTATTGACAGTCTCTCTGAGAATCACAAAGAAGCAGTAGTTCCTAAAAACTAGTAAGATTCTCTGGGAAGAGGGGAATTCAAATTTTTCAAACAAATAAAAAGAAAGGTCCATGTAGTTAATAATATTTGATAATTTATTTATTAACTATCTGTATGAAGCTTATATTTGTGAATGAAAGGGAAGCCAAGCAATAATACATCCTGAAATGCAAAGGTTTATTTTGCTGAGCAGTTTCCCTTAGAAAGAAATTTTTTAAATTTCAAATATAAAAGAAAAATATGTATGTATATACATACAAACAAATTCATTTGTACAGTCATTTGATTTTGTTTCCATACAAACACACACACACATATACACACACATATAATGACATTTTTGAGGTGAACCTATTGTAGTAGACTGATGATTTTATTATGATGCACGCTTGAGACATAAAATATTATAATGCAGTGTTACTTCAATAAACAGCTATTTAAAAATAAAAATACATAAAAGGGAAAGTAGTAGTAGGCAATCATTAAAATTATTAAAGAAAAGAAAAAAAGTAAGCATTTGCTTCCTTCCTTCCAAAATTTCTCTGGAAATATACCTATGTTCACATACCAGCTATGTTTCAGAGAGGAATTAGTTTTGTGTAAACTAAGAATAATAGTGTATACAAAGCATTTGAATGTCTATAGGTTGTAATATTTTTTTGGTGATCACATAAAAGCTTATTCTGATTTCTACATCTATATAATGTTCTCAAATGTACACCTATAAAACATGCAGTATGGATACAAATATTGTCTAAGTATTGATACTTTTTAATATGAGCACTTAAGAAAATTGAAGAGAAATTTTGAGGCTACATAATTTTATACAATTCAGATCATAACATTTCTTTGCTCAAAATTGTCCATTGGCTTCCCATTATGCTTCAGTACTCTCTAATATCTTATGACATCTGTCTATTATTCACTCTGACATTTATGCTTCTATGCTTTAAAACTCTTGACTTTGCATTGTTATTCTCTCTATCTTTCCCTCTTCTCTCTGGCATAGTGAGATATTACACACATGCACACACACACACACACACACACACACACACACACACACACTGGAGATTAAGACTTATGAAATCAGAGATTTTGTCTCTTCTATTGTCTATCTCCATTGCCTAACCAGATGGTGTCCTCCATAGAGTAGGTGTTTAATAAATAGCTTTTTAATAGAATACATTTAAGGGCTATCTACACTAAGCATCATATTATATTGGTACTGGACTCTGCATTTCTCCGGACACCAAGAATTTCATGTAGTCATACTATCACATCATCCTGGTGTCATTATTGAGGAATATTTGTGCCACAGAATCAGTGGATAATTATTTACTTTACTAAGTACATTTCTGAGGAAGAAATATCTAGGGTGTTGCCGGTGACTGATATAAGAGAAAAAAAATTAGTGTTGGCTTCCAGTTAAAAGAGATAAGACATAGATGTGAAAATCTACTGCACTGAACAGTACAAAGTTATTTAAAGCATGTGTGTGAGCGTGTGTGGCAAGCTCGCAGAAACCCCATGAACCAAGAATGAGTTAGAGGAGGTAAGAGTTCTCCATTTAGCAATGAATAGATTTAGGATGAACAGAAAAGAGGAAATAAAAAAAAGAAAGGAGGAAATGAAAAACAAAGTTGTATCATAGCCAAACTCTTTGTTCAAATATAGGTACAGAATAAGAAATTGTTTGCTTGTCATTGTTTTATTGCTAGATGTTATTTAAGGAATTAAGACATTCCGATGCTAAAGCAAGTCTTGTTTTTCTGTTTTGAAAATGAATTTGTCTTTTTTCTAGAACTGTTATCAAAATAATATGAGTAAGTGAATATTATGGCAAGGCTAACTCATAAATTAATTAATTTTCAAATAATATTGGTATAGATTACTTAGTATATTGCCAGGTCTCTAGAGACACATTTGCTTCTGAAACCAAGAACATAAGAACAAATTAAAATGCTTTCAGAAAGTAATAAAAGTTTCTGTCAATCTCAGATCTCAAAGCACAGTAAAAATCCTTCAGGAATGTGCATATATAATCCTTAATTTCACAGTATGAAATTATTCACATTCTAAGAAGGGAAACTCAAAGGTCAGTAAGATTTTATTTGTCATACAAAGCTCTCAACAGAAACCAAAGACAATTTAATTCCCTGGAAAATCCATGAACCCAGTTAACAAAAATTCTCTAACATTTAAAATACGCTAAAAATTTGTTAAATGTTTCAGTACCGAAGGAGCCCACAACTTAATTTCTTTGCAATGGTTCTCAAGTTTGTATTAGAGAGAGGATCAAATGAGGCATCCTGGATCTTTGTATAGGTATTTCTAATCCAAGATCTCTAGAAGCCCATTATTTTTTTTTAAGAATGATCATCAATTAGACTTTTGTTTTTAGTGTTAATAATCTTTGAGGAATTTGTTTAAATCATCAAAACAGAGACTGGGCTATGAATTTGAAGTCTGGATAATTTACTATTGGTTAGCCAGAGAGTTCTAGAATTTCTAAGCAACTAAATGAGGATTTAAAATCAAGACATTTACCTTAATGTTTTTAAAATTTAGAAATCTTTTTTCTAGTAGTAACTGAGATACTGAGAGTGTCTCACAGACTATTTTATTATAAACCTCCTGACTTCGAAGTTTCATGCTGGTGAAAAATGTAGTCAACCAAAAAATGCCAATATTAAAAATGAATATTTTATTGAACATTTTGTGTGAAGATATGCTAGAAGGCTTTAACCATATAACATATAGTAAAATTTCATGAAACATTTTTAAACCACATCTCTTCCTCATAATTTATGTCTGTGAAAACCACATCATCTCTCCTTCCCCCTTCATTTCTAAATGATCTCCTTTACTCTGTTCCCTAGCAATTGAACAGGCATTTGGCTTGCATTTTCTCCTTAGTAAAATAAAGATTAACCATATTGGCTAATCAGAAAATACAGCATTCCTTGGGATTGCCTTGGGAAGATTCTATATGCTCTTACTTAGCCACTTTTCCTGTTTCCATTATTACCATCATCATGAGCAGGGGGAAAAGAAGCAGCATCAATATATTTAGTATTTAATGTGCCTTCAATGGGTTCATGTTGCACAGTTAAACAAAACGCACCCATATTTAGTTCCGCAAAGGGTCAATAACATAGTGAAGGATAGAATTGGACTGTTAGTGATAAACATATAGTATATACAGATGTTGATTTATAATGATGCACACCTTAAACCTGTATAATGTTTTGATGCAATGTTCCTTCAGTGACATTTAAAAAATAAAACACTAAAGCTATTGGTCACATGAAACTGATCAGAAATATAAGTTTTGTATAGCCTAAAGATATACTAATAGCAATACATTGAGCTAGGCAAAGAAAGATTTTGCATGGTGCTATTTCAAGATATCTATGAAGGAAAGAAACTCCAGATGGAATTATTGCAAGGGTTTCATTATAAAAAAGGCAACAAAAGAGTCAAGGCATGATATGTAGGAAAACAATATGGCACTGACTTACGATGCATGTGTAAAAAATTTTGTTGAAGAAAAATCACTTACTTAAATTGACTTTTAAAAATAAATACCAAAAAATATTTTAATGAGGCACACAGTTAGCTTAATTATCACAAAATGAAAACACCCACTCCCATGGAACAATAGTCAAGCCAGAAATTGAACATTGAAAACCCTCAGACGCTCCCCTTGATGCCCTTCCAATCACTTACCCTCCAAAGATAACTATTATCCTTACTGCCAACTCCATAAATTAATGCTGTCTGATTTGGAATTTCATGAAATGGAATTATGCCATGCAAGCTATTTTTGTCTGCCTTCTTTCTTTCAAAATTGTATTCATAAAATTCATTCACATTGATGGATGAGTTCATGCATTTTCATTGTAGTACATACTTTATGGTAGATAAATGCATTCACTTTAGCTAGGGTTCTATCTAGGAGTTGAATTATTAGAGTAAGCTTACATGTAGTCTTAGTAAATCTCTTCAGTGAATTTTCCACAGTGATTATACCAACTTATACCTCCAGAAGTACTGTACACTCAGTCTAACTATCCACTAAAAGCATCTTTTATTAGTGATGTTGAGCACTTTTGTGTGTGTTTCTATATGTACACATACTTATTTGTCCTTTCCTATTTTATATTTCAATTTTTAATATTTAATATTTTCCATTACTATTATTCTGGAAATTTATTCCTTATACTGTTATCAAATATTTATATTAAAATTGCTTACAAGGCAATAGAGATATTACTCAGAAAGTTAAAAATATAATTACCACATGGTACAGCAATTCCACTTCTAGGCATTTATCTGAAGAAAAGGAGAAAAATAGCTAATTAAATAATATTTATGTATGTCTATGTTCATAGTAGCGGAATTCACAAGAGCTAATATATGGAATGAACCTAAACTCTCATCTTCAGAAATGGATAAAGAACATGGTATAATCAATGGAATACTGCTCAGCTATTAATAAGATGATGCTATCCTGATTTCTGAAACAACTTGGATGAAACATGAGGTCACTATTCTAAGCAAAATAAGTCAGAAAGAGGTAGACAACAACCAGATAATTTCATTCATATGTGGATTATAGAGAAGCAAATAAAGATAACTAAAAAACAAAGCAAAAATACTAAAACTCTGAAACCAAAATGATGATTGGGGGGCAGTATATAGGAGGGGAGGACAGTAGAAGAGGTCAAATTGGCTCGACGATGATGAAGGATTCTAAAACTCAGGTCTTGGGTGTGGTGTGATAAATGCATTGATCAAGTTGTAAATCTAATCTCTTGAAATTTACTGGTTCTTTGTATATCTTCTGTGACATGCTTTTAGTTTTTAGTATTAAAACTAAACTGTTTTACTTATCTTTGCAAAGTCTTCCTATAGTAATGGTATTTATTATTTAGTTTGCAACGCTATATTCATTTTAGAATAATGAAATTGCATATGAGTCTTCGAATATGTCAAACTGAACCTACAAGCAGCGTTCTAGTGTTCTTTATCACCACCTTTTCTCTAGTTTCCTTCCCAACTACTCCCACCACCTCCAACCCATTAGCCACTGTCTTGTGTCCTGTTAATTTGTTGGGACTTGTCTATTCATTTGTTTTGTTTCATTATAGTTCACATGTGAGTGAAATCATCTCATGCTTCTCTTGTTGTTTCTGATTTACTCTTAACATGATCCCCTCTGGTCTGATCCACATTGCTGCAAAGGACACAATTTCAAATTTTTTAATAGCTGCATAGAATTCCATTGAGTATGTATAAAACTTCTTTAGCCAAATCATCTGCTAATTGACATTTAGGTTGTTTCCATCTCTTGGCTATTGTGAACTGTGCTACTATGAAACCAGGGATGCAGATATTTTTTTCTGATTAGAGATTTAGTATATTTGCCTATTAGTGGATTTGCTGGATTATATGGTAGATATATCTTTATTTCATTGATGAATTTCCATACTGTTTTCCAAAGAGGTTGCATTAATTTACACTCCTACCCAGAGTTTAGGAGAGTTCTTTTTTCACCACACTTACCTCCACTACTTATTATTTCTAGTTTTTAGTTTAGTTTTGTTTTTGTAATATAGACCATTCTTACTGGTGTGAATCTTACCTCATAGTTTTTATTTGTATTTCTCTGATGATGAATATCATGTTATTTCATGTTTTTAGGCAATCTGTGTGTCTTCTTTAGATATTTGTATGTTCAACTCTGCCCATTTTTTTGAGTGAGTCATTTGCTTTTTTATCATTGAAATATCAATAAGAGATTAAAATCCAAAATATAAAATGATATTTTCATTTCCTTTAGGTAGAATATTAACTATGTCAATTCTTCCAAATTATGAACATGGAATGTTTTCCATCTCTTTCTATCTTTTCATAATTCTTTTGTTAAATTCTTATAATAATGGTACAGGTCTTTCACCATCTTTGCTAAGTTTATCCCCAGACATTTGATTCTTTCTTGGTACTATTGTGAATGGGATTTCTTTCTTAAGTTACTTTTCCTCTTTCATTGTTTGGATATAGGAAAGCTTCTAAGTTTTCTGTTTTGATTTTATATACTGCCATTTTGCTGTATTCATTGTTTCTAGTAGATTTTTGGTGGTGTCTTTAGAATTTTCTGCATCTAACATCATATCATCTGTTCAATTTTGTGGAAGAATTTAAGGAGGATGGAAATCAGGTCCTTTTTGAATTTTTGGTAGAATTTGGTAGTGAAGCCATCTGGACATAGGCTCTTGTTTTGGAGAGATTTTGATTACTGTTTCAATTTCTGTGCTTGCAATTGGTTGGATCAAGTGGTCCATGTCCTCCTAGCTCAGGTATGGAAGGTTGTAGAATTCTACAACCTTATCCATTTCTTCATGATTGACAAATTTGTAAGCAGATAAGTACTGATAATAGTCTCTTGTGGTCTTGTAATTCTGTGATGTCAGTTCTAATCTCAGCTCCTTCATATCTGTCTTCTATTATTCAGGTTTTCTCTCTGTTCTTCTTAGTGAGTCTCTCTGGGTTGTATCAATTTGATTTATTTATTCAAAGAATCAGCTCTTGCATTCATTGATCATTTTTATGGTCTTTTTGTTTTACATTTCATTTTCATTATTTTCTTTCTTCTGCTGATTTTTCTTTTTTATTGACCTTCCCTGTCTAGTTCCCTCTGGTATGTGATTAGCTATTTAATTATTTAATTTGGACCATCTCTTGGTTTTTGATATGCATTGTATGCCTATGAACTTTCCACTTGGAATACTTTCTGCCACATCTCACATATTCTGATAGTTAATCTCTTCATTTTCAATTGTTACAGATAAGCCTTAATTTCATCAACAATCCAGAAGTTGTTCAGAAGCACGTTGTTCAGACACATCTTTGTGGCTCTTCCAGCTTTGTCCTTTTTATTTATTTCTAATTTCTCTCCCTTATGGTTAGAAAAGATACTTTCTATAATTTCAATCTTGTTAAATTTGCTGAGATTTGTTTTGTGTCCTGATATATGTTCTTTTCTTGAGAATGTTTCATGTACACTTGAGAAGAATGCATATTCTTCTTTTGTTTGCTGTTGGAGTGGAATACTCTGTATATGTCTGCTAGGTTCATATGATCTTTTTTCAAGATCCTTATTTGTTTGCTCATTTTCTGTGTGGCTGATCTATCTATTGGTATGAAAGTAGGGTTGCTTTTCCCTGCTATTGTTGTGTTGCTGTCAATATTTGCCTTTAGCTTTACCAGTATTTGTTTTATATGTTTAGGTGCTCTGGCATTGGGTATATATATGTTAATAATAATTATCTCTTCTTGATGAATAATCCCTTTGACTTTAATATACTGTTCATCCTTACCTCATGTCTATACCCATTTTAGGTAAAATTTTGTCATGTCTGATATTCATATTGCAGTTCCTAAGATCCTTTCATCACTGTTGCTTTGGTAGTTTTGTTCAAGCCCTTGACACTCAGTCTACGGCCTATGTTTATCTTTAGACCTGATATGAGTTACTCATTGGCATAATACATTTTTATTTAGTCAGCCACACTTTGTCTTATGATTGGTGAGTTCAGTTCATTCATATATAGAATTATAACTGAAATGTAAGGCTTCATTAATGTAATTTGAATTAGTGCTTCACTTTCCATTTGCTTATGTTTGTTGTTAACTCTGGATAGTTTTCATTGTCTATTCTTTCAGTTTTGTCTACTTCTCAGATATGTATCTTAGGATTGGGTTTTATGGTCATCACTTGGATTATCTTTAACATAAATGCTCTGTGATGGTCTTTTTAGTGCTGATGCCATAAAACATTTATGTGTTTGTACAGATTCTATGATTTTCTTTCTCCTTTTAGTATTTTTTTTGCTTTTCCCCATGTTGATTCCATCTTTGTTTATGTTTTTAACTTGCCTGTTTAATCACCACTCTTGATGGATCCACTTTGGTGGATCTTCGTTCTCATTTTTTGTGTTGTAGGTCCCCTTCAAGATTTCTTGAATGGTAGGCTTGGTGATGAAAAAATCTATTAATTTGTGTTAGTCATTGATACTTTTATTTCTCCATCATATTTGAATGACAATTTTTCAGGGGAGCATATTTCTTGTCTGGAAGTTTTGGGGTTTTATTTCTTTTAGTATTTTGAATATATTGTTCATGCTTTCCTGGCTTGTAGGGTTTCTGCTGAGAAGTCTAAAGATTTTCTGATAGGTGTACCTTTGCAGGTTATGTTTTTCTTTTCTCTGGCATCCTTGAGTAGTGTTTCATTGACTTTTGCTTATTTTATCATGATGTGTCTGGGTTAGGTATTTTTACATGTAGAAATTTCAATGTTTTCTCTGCTTCTTGGACCTCTGTGATCACTTTTAGTGACCGATATGGACAATTCATTGCTATTATTTCTTTGACTAGATTTTCTGTTCTTTTTTCCCCTCTCTTCCTTCCTGGGATACCTATTGTATTTATATTTGCTCTTCTCATAGTGTCTGACATTTCTCATAGGGTTTCTTCATTTTTCCTCAATCTTGGTTCTCTATTCTTCTGTGAGTGTTGCCTTTGCTATCTTGTCTTCAATTTCTGAGATTTGTTCTTCTGCATGGTTAAGTCTGTTTATGGAATTTCTATGTTTATCTTCAATTTCTTGACTGTAGTCTCTAATCTCTATCATTTCTGTTGAAACTTTCTTCATGGCCTCACTCTCCTTGTTTAATTATTCCCTTTGACCTCTCTCTTCTTCACTGGGGTCTTCCAGTTTCCTTGGGGGTAGTTATATCTACCTTCTACATCTCATCCAGCTTTTCTGAAACTATTATTTTGAACTTTTAATCTGGTAGGTTGTTTCAATACCTATCCATTTTATATTCTTCTTTGGGGAGCTCCTGGCATCTTCCTCTTTTGGGAGCATTTGTATTTTGGGGTGACTTGGATTTTGGCATGGCTTTCTTCTCTGCTTGATTTTAGCATCATAGTTTTCCTTTTCTTTTACTTTATATTTCTTTCTTCCTGTATGATGATGTGACTGGTGCTAAACCTTTACTTCAGTAGGGATGGGCCAACACTGCTCTCTATAATATTGCCCTTTCATGGTGGGACACCCATATTGTTTTAGGTGATGTTTGCAAACTTCACAGTACTCCAGTGCAGGGAGTTTCACAGGCAGTTAAAAGCAGTCTGTTGTGTACAGAGATTAGGACATCCTCCTTGCAACTCTTGGGCAGAGAGTAAGTTCACAGACCACCCATGTGTACTCTGTCATTGCCAAGGCAGCAGTCAGCATTCTGTAGCTGGAGTTGGGGCATAGGACTCAACCACCACAGCTCTCTAGGCCTTAATTATGTGTTTTTGAATCTCTGATCCAGGGTCAAGATACCGCAGGAGTTAGTGACTCCTGATGTCTCATCACACTGTGTCCAAATTGCAGTAGGGTAGGGTGTTAAAGTTCCTTGTTCTTTTCATAAGTCCTTTGCCAGATACAATTATTGCAAGAATATTCATATACATTTCTTGCTCTTTAACACCAGAACTACGTATCCTTCTTTTTTCTTGGTTTTCAAATAATTTTTACAAATGGTTTTATATTAGTCATTTAATATTCAATATAATTTATTGGTTCACTTATTCATTTAGCTTACAATTCAGAAATTAAATTTCTATAAATTCCAGGATTTTGACTCTTTTTTGTGTAGATATATTCCCCAAGATGTAGAATTGTGCTGGGCATATAGTAGACAATAAGCAAGCATTTAATGAATGAATCCCACATTTTCTGTATAGGCAAATTTTAGTTGTTTTCATAAATATAATTGTTTTCTGTTTATGAGAAACTCATGAAATATAGAAGCTTCTATATAAAAGTATTACTTTTTAATGAGAATATTTAATCTATTCACATTTATCGCAAATATTAATATTTAAAAATTGTGCTTCTACCACCATCTTATTTGTCTTCCATTTTCTATGTCTCCCTTTGTTTTTTTGCCTTCTTTTGAAATGGTTATTTTTCTCATTATATTTTTAGAACTACTGTGATAAGTTTTTTTTAATGATTTTATATACTACCCAAGAGTGCTTCATACATATTTAACCTCCCCACATATAACTGTAATTTAATTCTCTTCTGCTTCCAACAATTCTAAGATATGATCCTTTTCTGCACCCCTACAAAGTAATACATAGTTTTTATAGAGTGATTATTTGTTTAAATGTATCTATGTATTTCATTTGACTTAGATAATTTTCCTCAGTCTTTCTACTCTAGCTTCCTTATTATCTAGCTTCTCTTTCTTATTTTCCCTTTTTTTCAGAGTTGTATTCTAAATAACTTCATGCAACTATTTTAGCTCATTAATTATTTTCAAATATAATCAATTAGCTGTTAAACCTTTTAAAGATACAACACCAGTATAAAAAAATTGTGGCATTTCTGTATACATACAATGAATTGGCAGAAAGAAATTAAGAAACCAGTCTCATTCACAATTACATTAGGAAGAATAAAATTCCTGAGAATATGCTTAACAGAGCTGATGAAAGACCTGTACACTGAAAATTATAAAACATTAAAAGAATTAGAAGGCATAAAGAGATGAGAAGGGGAGTAATGAGGGAACCTGGGGAAGAAAGAGTAAAAATGACAATGGCGATTGGCACTAGAACTTTGATGGTGTATACACATTGAATATGGTGTAAAACTGTTCTCTTGAGACTTATACAGTACTGTGAACTAATGAAGCATTAATATAAATTTTTTTCCAAATTTTTCATTTCTGAGAATTCCAAAAATTCTTTTACAATTATATTGTTTATTCATCAAATTTCTCAACATATTTAATATATTAGAAGGTATAATTAGCATTTGGCAATCAATTTGATCTATTTTGTGAGTTTAAATCTGTGTTCTAGCCTTCTAACCTTCATATATTTAACACATGGTGATTTGTCTGCCAGTGGATATGTTTATTTTTAATAGTTTTCTTCCTTTTATATTGGAATGCTCATTGTGAACTTTCTGAAGGTGGATGAGTCTTGAATAAATATAGATTCCTTTATATCATTTTCCTCTTTGCTTTAGTAATAGTCTTGCAACAGATTAGGACCTCCGTAAAAAAATTCCACTATCTGAGTTGTTTTGGACCAGTGAGATACAAATTCAAGCTTCAATCCTACCTGAAAGCTAGTTTGTGATTACACATTACAAGCTCGAATCAAGGAATATTTTGTAATGTTTTTGGAGCAAGAAGTCAATAATTCTACTTCACTCGTATACTAAGTAGACTTTTCGGTACTCAGTCTCTTGAGGAGTCCCTTATTCAAATATCTATGTGAGTAAGTCTAACAAAAACCTAAGGTCACAAAATTTGACAATTGTGCTCAAGGTAAAATATGATTTCACTATTTAGATTCCCACTCTATGTTCCTTCCATCATTAAATCCTTGATAAAAGCTTTATTTAACTAGTCTATGGCCCATGAAGTCTTTTAAAAAAGTGTTTTATAGCATTTTCAGATGGGGGACATAAATGGTGAAAACACCAGTCTGCAACCCTTTACCTCCACTTCTGAGGGGCCTGGGGCAGGATGAACCCAGGAAAGAAGGTATCTGGTTTAAATCTTTGCAAATGTGCTAATAATGAATCTAAACACACTGCAATGTGCTGAATGTTTATGCTTTTCCCCCCTGTAATTCATATGTTGAAATCCTAATTTCCAACAAGATGGTGTTTGATGGCAGGGTATTTGCAAGTTAACTTGATCATGAACAAAGTCCTTATTAATGGAATTGGTGCCCTTATAAATAGATAAGGCAGATCTTACTTCAACTCTCTCTGTTCTTTACCACATGAGGCTACTAGGGGAAGACAATTTGTGAACTAGGAAGAGAGACTTCATCAATAACTAGACCATGCTGGCACCCTAATCTAGGGCTTCAATTCTCCAGAACAATAAGAAAGAAAATTTTGTTGTGTAAGTCTGTAGTATTTTGTTATAGTTGTCCAAGTTGACCGTGACATAAATATATTGCATTGACTGGTTTTTTATTATGGAATTATAATTGTAGGATATACTCGGTTGTAGCTAACTACTTATCACAAACAAATTTGGAACTTTGTGGATTTATGTGACCTTTAGTCCCAAAAAATAATACACAATCTGTGTAACTAGATACATTTAAAATGGAAATGTTTCATGATCCAATGGTCTCCTTTTGAACACACTACTTGCATACTTCATATTACACCCGATATAGTAAGAAAAAACTATGGAGCTGTGATAAAGATACCAGATTTCTCCCTGTTTTAATCTGGACCTTGAAATTAATTATATATATATAAAAATTAGTAAATATTTATACTATTACTTTGATTCATTCAGAGTCTGATTTGACAGTCTGAATTTGCGTTATATCAGTCTTTTCAGTGACAAGATTGATTTGGGATCGCTCCTGTCATTTCACCATTTGCAAAGTAGAAGTTTCCCTGATACTGTCTTTTCAAGTGTCTCTAATCTGATATGAAACATGTTCATAGGATTTTTACTTCTATGTGGACATACCTCTTTAATCATTTTAAATTATATTAATAACATTTTAAAACTATAATATCAAATGTGTTAACCATAATTATACTTCCTTTATATCCTTTAAATCTCTATTTATTCCTTTGCATATATAATACATAAAGGTCTTAAATTCCTTATTTGATAGTACCAGTGACTACATTCTTGTGGATCTGAGTAATTGATTTATTGCTTCAGTAACTCTTCCTCATAATAGTTTGCTACTTAGTGATTGTCTTTTGTTATAAAGTCCCATATCTTCAAACTTTAGCTGTAACAATTCTTTGGAGATTCTATTTAGAATACAATTCTTTTGGAAATGTTTGTTTTGTCTTCAACCAGGCAGCTAACTGTAAGCACAATCCAGGACCACATTAAACTAAATTTTCAAAATGGATATTTGAAGTCACCCAATTAAGCGTAAATACAAGTTTATGATTATGAGTTCACAGGTGAATCCTAATATCTTTATGCTCTGTGTAAACTAGTTCCAAGAATATAAGCTAAATAAGCTATTGTATGTGTGATTATATGAGTGTGTGTGTGCGTGCGTGCACATTCTACAACTGAAGATATTGTTCTTCATAAGACTCACGTTGATAGGCATCTGTGATTTGAACTCCCATACTGATTGAGACCAATATTTTGTCTTGTCCTTTGTATTAAGTGCTTGATTTCAATTTAGGTTCTGGATCACCAGGCATCGTTAGGGTTAAAATCATCTTTAGAAATGTCTTGGTCTTGTGACATTCTATTTTTACCTTGTTTATGACCTCAGGTTTTTCTCTTTAATTGACACCAGTTAAATTGTTGTTTTAAAAACCTCAAAATTTTTTTAATCAAAATATTTATATATCCTACACCGGGAAAATTTTCTTCACCCTTTTAAATTTTATGATAACTATTTATTAGTATAAGAATTTAACAATTTGAATTTACTAATATAAATTGTCTTAGACAAAGTTTGTTTTTCCAAATATAATGTGTTAGTTAAAGTCTTTATTTAACAAATGCTAGTCATAGTTCTTGAAAGTAGTCAAAACTTAGATGAACTGTCTAAATCACAGAGGCAGCAGAATTCACTTGAAGAAAATAAAAATAAATGTAACACTGTGCTATAAATATATTTTAGAACCAAAAATCAGTATTTAAGAATGGTCTCTAAATAATATTTTATCTATCTCAACCACTAACTTGGTTTACAGACAGAAACATACTATTGACATTCACCTGTGACATTATTTACTTTAGTGGCATTTCAAGCTTAAAACTGAAATGCAGAATCTTGCTAACTGCCAATAAACAGTAAAACCGAATATTCTATTTATAATGAAAGTCACTAAATAGATTCTTCTTATAAATATAATTTTATTTTATTAATATGTTTATCATGGTTTTATTAGTTTACAGTACTATTTTATTAGTTTTCTCTCTCAGCCGACAAATCCAAACAGTGCTCTTTTAGAAGTAGTGAAGATAGTTTTATTATGTGTGGGCCAGATATAGAATCTGAGCCCTGAAATACTTTTAGGATACACTTTTATTGGTGAGGGAGAGGGGGAGGTGTGAATTAGAACAGGCATTACAAATGGAATTCAGTTATTCATTTGTGAATTCCTCACATGGATAACATACAGGATTCACATAATTGTAAAATGCACATAGGGTTTCAGTCTCAGAAAGGGGTCCTTTTTATCTAGTCAGTAGCTTCCAGCCAGTCTAGACTGTCAGGCGCCTGGAGGCTGGGTGGCCACTGTTGGTCCTGAGTGGCTAGAAACTGGGGTGCAGCTTCCTCTCTTCTACATTCCCTCATTTTGTTTTCAAACTGGTGATAGTTAGTTTTGAAAGTCCATAGATGAGGAATTGGGGCGAAGACTCGATCTGGCTGCTTCCTGCTGGATTGGGCCATAGTGGGGAGGGGTGCAGCATCTTGGACCTTCTGAATATAGAATAGAGTATAGTTAGCATTCTTGTTCATCATCGGGGTAACAGGGTTATACTGCTGAGCCAGCAAGACATGCGTCGTTGTGACCTGTTGAACAACTGTGTTTATGGTGGGCCAAATCAAGCTTATTGTGAGAGGCAAAAGACAAGGAAACAATAGGCAAATTCACCAAATGAGTCCCATAATTCTTAACAAAGTTTTGAATCCACCGGCCTAGGAGAACCAAGAGAGCCATTTATCGTTGAAGAGGGATTCCCATTTCTGGACTGGGAGATGTGCTATTTTCCGCATACCTCTGGCAATATCCTTAACTATCTTTCCATTGTCATCTATTTGCAGACAGCAGTTTGTCAAATTGAACTTATTGCCAATTCCTCCCTCTGCTAATAAGTAATCTAAGGCTAGTCAGTTCTGGAGTATGGCAGCTCTCATTTGGGTAGACTGATCTGCCAATAAGTCTAGTGCAGTAGCTGTTTTATTGGTAATTATCTCTGCTACTGCTTGTAACTTTATCAATCGATTCAGGAGATAGATGGGAGTTTGGTACCCCCAACTGCCATCTAAAGCCCAAGTGGCAGGGAAATAGACTTGAATTATTCTTTCAGGAGGCCATTCATTACCCCATATACTGGCATCACCAGTTAAAGTAAGACCAGTATCTGTACTTTGCTTTGGTCTCTATAACTCATCATAAACTCTCACTCCCAACATTTCTCCTATAGAGTCTCCTAGGAAGGAGGAAGAACTGAGGCTTAATTATGCTGATATGACAAGTACCTGTCCAGCGTTGGGGTAGGCAGGTATATGCCGTTTCATCACAGATCCAATAGTGATCCTTTAGTGCACAAGCAATGGTTTCAAAGTTCTGTTCCTGGTCATGGAGTCTCGGACTTAGATAATAGTAATCGTCTAAGTTTCCCAAAGGGAATCCCAGGATCGGTGAGCCCCTATAGGTGCCATATGAACAGTTCCGTAGGTTAGAGCTAGGATACCAAGTACAATTCTTATATTGGTGGGTTAGACTCCAATACCAGTGAATCCAGGACTATCCTCACCATTGGAGTTGCTCCAAGCCCATTGGTAAGATATACAAGGGCTTATGCCTGTTTCACTGCACCATTTACAGGGTAATACTGTTTCAAGTAAAAATATTTGAGTATTGGTGTTATAAAATGATTTCCTCCCGACTATCTCGCTACAAAAAGTTTCCTTATTTTTAGGATCTGTCACCTGGCATGGGGTCCGGATGCCATTAATCAAGATACCGGATTTGTCCCTTCCCTTCTGCAGGTGCACAGTTGAGGGGAACTGCCTTCCTGGCATATGTCCAATTACAATCACTGTGGCCGAAGAAGACTTCTGACCTTGTAGTGGTCTGTTTTAGACAAAACACTCCAGGAGGTGTTTCTACCAATGGCCAATCATGGTTTGTCTCTGGGTTCCACCAACCTGTCCCATGATGGACCTCAAAGAGATTACTCAGAATCCACTCAAGGCGAAGGGGGGCGGCAATCCAGGGCCAGTTCGTTTCTGACCCTGGCCTGCCACATACCCAGCAGCTGGCTAAATTAAAGGTGGTTGTTATAGCCTGGGCTAGCTGCAAGAAGTGGTTAGGTGTATGTCGATCTGTTATTGGGGTGGTCCATGATTGGTGAATGAACACCACTAACAGATTGTATACTAGGTTCATGGTTTAAGGGATGCAATAAAACTGGAACAACATTCCAGAGTGGAATTCGAGAAAGGTTGGCCTTTCCAATTATCTATATATGTTGACAGGCAGCAATCCACGGAAGAGGTCCGCAGGACTGACTGATAAGGGCAACTGGAAGAAGTAAAGCCCAGAGTATGAACAGGGCAATGAACAGAGATAAACACGGAGTCTCCTGGTGTGTCATCATTCCTGGTTGGATGATTCACTGCTTTGATGAACGGTTTTCACTCATGAGTAGTGAACCCACGGAGCTAGACCTGAAACTTTAAGAGCAGTTGCAGTAATGAGCAAACAGTACGTGGACCTGTCCACTATGATTTCAGTGGTTCCTTCTTCCAATCTTTGACCCAAACCTGATCCCCAGTTCATCTGTATGGTGAACTCCTAGTGAAACCGGGGCTCTCTCTAGCACATACCTGTTTATATCCTGAAAGGTGGCACCTAGAGCCTGAACTTGTTCCCACAGATGCTTGTCCCCCAATTGAGGAAGGCTCCTGGAGATGCCACCCAGGATCGGTGGGGGCCTTCCATACAGAATCTCAAGTGGAGAGAACCCATGTTTTCTGGGGGTGCATCTTACCTGGAAGAGAGCTAAGGGAAGACGGTCCACCCAAGTATGATCTGTTTCTTGAACTAGTTTTCCCAATGTGCCCTTGAGGGTACAATTCGTTCGCTCAACTTTACCTGAACTCTGTGGCCAGTAGGCAGTATGTAGTTTCCATGTCACTCCTAGCCCCTTCGTAACTATCTGACCTAGATTGGCTACAAATCCTGGTCCATTGTCACTATAGATGGTTAGGGGTCTGCCGTACCTGGGAATTATTTCTCTGAGGAGCATTTTTGCGACTTCCCTACTCTTTTTGGTTTTGGTAGACTGCCTCTGTCCAGTTTGAATAGCTGCAGATCAAGACGAGGAGGTACTGGTACCCTTGAGCCCGGGGCAGCTCAGTGAAGTCTACTTCCATGTCCTGAAGGGGGCATTGCCCGTCCGTTGCGCCCCTGGGGGTGGACGTGGGGCATTGTTGGAGTTGTTTCTAGCACACATGATGCACCGTTCTGTAACAGTCCTACAGAGGGCAGAGAGCTTACTGATGTAAAACTGCTTTTGAAGAAGCATTTCCAGAGATGTGATCCCAAGGTGGGTTAGCTGGTGATAGTTCGTGACAAGCTGGATCCTGAGTGGGTGGGGAACATATATTCTGCCATCTGGAAGCTGCCACCACTCCCCAGGTATTCTGATGGCCCCTTCTGATTTGGCCCATTCCTTTTCCTGTAGTGCATATTGAGGTTTTGTTGGTCTTTGGACTGAGGCCACAAGGCAGGCTGAGTCTCTGCCTTCTGCTGCTGATTTTGCAATTTTATCAGCTAAATTATTACGTTTGATATTAAATTCCTATTTCTTTGATGTCCACGGCAATGTAGGATTGCGACTTCTGCTGGAAGCCAAACAGCTTCTAGTAGTTTCAGAATCTCCTCTTTGTTTTTAATGTCATTGCTTCCAGCGGTTAAAAGTTCTCTTGCTTTGTAGATGGCTCCGTGTATATGCACAGTAGCAAAAGCATATTGGGAGTCAGTATAAATATTAACTCTTTCCCTTGTGCTAGTGTTAGGGCTCTGATCAAAGCCTGAAGTTCAGCCCGCTGTGCTGACCAGCCCTGGGGAAGCACTTTGGCTTCAACCACGGAAGTTTCTGTGATTACAATGTAGCCAGCTTGCCTTTCCCCTTCCTTCATATAGCTGTTTCCATCCATGAAGAGAGTGAGCATAGGATTCTGCAATGGGGAGTTTTGCAGGTCTGGGCGGCTGGCATATACCTCATCTAGCACTTCAGCACAGCTGTGCTCTGGAGTACCCTCCTCTAAAGGTAGAAATGTGGCGGGGTTTAGAGTCCACAGTCTCTAGAGTCAACCGAGGGTTTTCACGGAGTAGCCTTTGGTACTGGGTAATCTGGGAGTTAAGACAGCCATCTGTGTCCCTGATTATTCATCAGAGTCATTACTGCATGAGGCAACTTCATATTTATTTCCTGGCCAAGGGTGAACTTATCTGACTCCTGGACAAGAATAACGGTAGCAGCCAGTGATCTCAAGCAAGAAGGCCATCACATCGCTACTGAATCAAGCTTTTTAGATAGGAAGGCCACTGGTCTTTGCCACAGACCGACTGTCTGAGTGAGCACTCCCAATGACATTCTGTCTTTTTCATGAACAAAGAGGCTGAATGGCTTTTCTACATATGGGAGCCCGAGTGCTGGGGCCTGTCCAATTTCTTAGTTTCCTAGGAACGCCCTCTCTTGCTCCTCCCGCCAGAGGAGAGTCGCACTCCGGGCCAGTGAGAGCTGTGTATAGAGGCTTTGCCAAGGCTTAGAAGCTGGGGATCCGGATTCGGCAGAACCCCACAGCTCCTGAGAATTCACGAAGTTTTCTCTTGGTTTTAGGTTGGGATAGGGCTAAAATGACTTCTTTTCTTTTGGCCCTGAGTGCCGATGCCCTTGGGAAATGTCAGAGCCTAGATAATGTATTTTCTTTCCTCAGATCTGAGCCTTTTTCCATGAGGCTCAATACCCTGATTCAGCGAGATGCTTAAGAAGGGCACTGGTACCTGTGAGGCAGTCTTCCTCGGTTGCACTAGCTTAGAGGAGGTCGTCCACATATTGGAGGAAAGTGCAACAAAATCTTTCATAGGGAAAATTTGCTAAGTCTGTAGCCAAACCTTCCCCAAACAATGTCAGAGAATTTTTGTAACCTTGAGGTAAGCTTGTCCTTGTCAATTGCATCTGCCTACTCTTGTTAGGATCCGTCCATTCAAATGCAAATAAGGACTGGCTTTGGGTGGCCTGCCTGATGCAAAAGAATGAATATTTCAGATCTAGGCACATAAACCAAGCAGCCTCCGGAGATAATTGGCTCAGTAAAGTGTATGGATTTGGGACCACTGGATGCAATGAAACAGCTACTTTGTAGCACCTCTTAAATCCTGTACTGGCCGATAGCCTCCCTCAGGCTTCTTAACTGGTAACAGAGGCGTATTCCAGGGTGACTGACACTCTTTGAGAATACCCACTTGCTTTAATCGGTCTAAATGTGCTTGTATCCCTAGTCTAGATTCTCGGAGGAGAGGATATTGGCGCAGGTGTTGGGGTAGGGCCCCCGGTGTTAGTTCAACTATAACTGGAGGTCTTCTTTTCGCCAATCCTGGTGGATTGCCTTCTGACCAAGCCAACGGAAAAGCAGAGAAAAACTGGCGGGTTTTCCTCCTCCATTGCCTGAGAGCTGTAGATACGCCACTCCTCGGGGATGGTTAGAACAAGCCCTGTGGTTTCAGGTTTCACATGCAAAGTTGCTGTTCCCTCGTGACTAAATGAAATTTGGGCCTCTAGTTTAGCTAGCAGATCTCGACCAAGCAGGGGTACAGGACAGTCTGGCATGTACAAGAACTCGTGTTTTACCATGTGGCCCCTGAGCTCGCAAGTTCGGGCTTTGAAGAAGGGCTGGCAAGTTTCCCGATCCCCCATAGCCCCCATAATGGTGGCCATCTTGGTTCCGAGTGGGCCCACTGGGGTTGTTACACCTGAATGCTCTGCTGCAGTATCTACCATAAGTTCTATTGGTTGGCCCCCTACTTTCAATCTGACCATAGGCTCCAGGGGACCTAAATTCAAGGAGCCGGGTCTGTTTCAGTGCATGTTGGCTTCCACCATTCCAAGGATGTTTGAGCCCCACCCTTCTCTTTCACGAGGTCTTTTGTGCGGCTCCAGCCTCTTGGCAGTCCACTTTCACAGGCATTCATTCTTCCAAATACCAAATTCCTTGCAGTAAGCACAGTGGTCATTTCTAAGCCGGGGCCCACCTTCCCTCTGGCTTTGCAGACTCCATCCCCTTCCGCCCTCGAGTGGCCATCTCTCCTGAAGAGCTGCCGCTAACAGCGTGGTTTTTTCTCCTCAATTTACAGTCAACCTCCCTCTTGGCTACTACTTCCTGATTCATAAAGACCTTGTTGGCTACTTCTAAGAGCTGGCTGATATTCATTCCAGCAAAACCTTCCAGCTTCTGGAGCGTCCTACAGATATCTGCAGCTGATTGGGCTATGAAAGTGGCATTTATCATCCTCTGATTATCTGGAGCCCCTGGGTCAAACGGGGTGTAAATTCGGAATGGCTCGCATAACCGTTCGCAATAGTCTCCCAGTGGCTCATTGGGCCGCTGGGTAATGGCGGTAGTTTTGGCCATATTGATGGGTTTTTGGGCCCCAGCTCATACCCCCTGCAAGATGGCTGCTTGATATTGTTGGATATTGGCCTGTACCTCCTCCATATTAAAGTCCTAGTTGTGTTGTCCCTCTGGAGCTATTGTTCCAGCCCAGGGAACTAAGTCAACCACTCCAGTAGGAGCGTTGGCTTCTAGGTAAGAACGAGCCTCTGCCATAATACACCACCTTTCTTCTGTGTTAAAGAGAGTGTGGAATAACTGCTGGCAGTCCTCCCAAGTGGGACAGTGTGTTTGGAAGATGGTTTCAAGGAGGTCTATCATAGACTGGGGTTTTTCAGAATAGGAGTGAGTATGATGTTTTCAATTTACAAAGTCTGTGGTTGAAAAAGGTTGATAAAAGTCATGGGGCATCCAGATGGACAGTGCCATCTCCCTCTATTTGATCTAGTTCTGCATCTCTTGAAGGGGCACCTGGAGGGTAAGGTTTTGATTTCTGGGGCATAGGTGCCTGCCCTGGTTGAAAGAGTGGGGATCTTGAGTGGGTAGTCAGCTCCTCTAAGTCTCTGACAAATTGCGGGTCAGCTTTGGCGGCTTTGGTGGGGAGACGGATGGCGGTGGAGTATTTGGATCTCTTCCTGGAGGGGCTGTGGGCTGTGCTGCAGAATTATAGGAGGGAGGTGGTAACTCCTCTCCGAGGTCGCCCTGGAGGATGGAATTATGGTCTGCCGGGAGCTCTAGTGTTCCCTTTAGGAAGCATTTTTGGAGTTTTCTGTAGCTCTTGGGAGCCTCTTGATGATGCCAAAAGAATCCTAGCCTTATCCTTCCTACTTCAGCTGAATCGTATCCACAAGGGTATTGTTTAGGCAACTCTTAACCAAGAATCTATGTACGGGAATTGATCTAGATGGCCAGGGTCTCCTGCCACTATTCTCCAAACATCTTGGGCACTGGGCTTCTAAAGTACCTTCTATTGGCCAGCAGGTTCCAAAGGCGGGCCAATCTACTTCATATAAGGTTTTTAGCTTTCTTGGTGTAAATTTTATACCATAATCCTCTGAAAAGCCTTTCTTAAAATTCCTCAACATACAGTTTAAGACTTATTCTGCTTCCCTCCCATGCCCACCCTTGAGCAATGGCGTGAGATGGACAAAGGAGTGGGAGGTTGCCTAAGCCGCCCATTCAGTCACCATCCTGTCCGTTCTTCTTATGAAGATAGAGAAGTCTTAGCTATAGGTGCATCCGTATAAGCCCCAGACCAGGTCGCGCAGATATCAGGTAGCCATGAGTGTCACCATTATGCTATATGACTGCAACAGAACCGCAGGGATTGGCTCACACACGTCTTGTAGTTCATGCTGTGGGACAACAAATCATTTACACTCCATTCACACAGAAGTTATCACAATCCCTCCCCAGAACTTCCCTGACTGAGAGATCCTGGTAATATTTCCAGTAATCTCTTAAATGAAAGTGGATCAGACTTTCCTTCTGCCCACGGGGCAGCCCTGAGCTGGGTCCTTTTTTTTTTCCTGGGATATTACCTGTTCCAGTGGCCATTTCTGCATTTAATTCCTCCTCAGAGCCCGGCAGAGTATCCCGCCCAGGGCCAGAGAAAGGTGTCTGATCTGTGGGGCTACCAAAAACTGTCGCAGGGCATGCCTCCTCTGGAATCTTCTTGCATCCCACTTGCCCTGAGATGGCTCCCAAAGCTGTTAGCCCCCCAAAGCCAACACGTTTGGGGGTTCCCGATGAAGGGAACCAAATGTAATAGCTCTCTCTCTCTTTCAACCGACAAATCCAAACGGTGCTCTTGTAGAAGTAGTGAAGACAGCTTTATTACTCGTGGGCTAGATATAGAATCTAAGCCCCGAAATACTTTTGGGATACACTTTTATTGGTGAGGGAGAGGGAGAGGTGTGCATTACAACAGGAATTACAAGTGGAATTCAATTATTCATTTGTGAATTCCTCACATGGATAATACACAGGAGTCACATAATTGTAAAATGCACATAGGGTTTCAATTCTCAGAAAGGGGTCCTTTCATCAAATCAGTAGCTTTCAGCCAGTTTAGACTGTCAGGCGCCTGGTGGCTGGGTGGCCACTGTTGGTCCTCAATGGCTAGAAACTGGGGTGCAGCTTCCTCTCTTCTACACTATAAAAGTTTTGGGAGAATAGAATCACACCTCATTCACCGTGTCTATTACACCACAGTCACCACCAACATTCTAATACCGATCACTTCTCTTATTTTTATTCTTTCAACTCTAGAGTCTCTCACCCTACCCATCTCCCTCTCTCTCAATAACTATAGCCTTGCAGAAGAATCCTGAAGTCTTGTTGATTTCTTCACTTTGTTTTTTTTATATTTTACACATGAGTGAAGCCATCCTATTTTTTTTCCTTTCTGATTTATTTTGTTTAGCATAATTACCTCAGAGGTGTCTTTGTGCAAGTGGCAAAGGGAATTAAAGTAAAACAAAACAATGAGGGCAATCTCAAACTAAAATATTCTCTATATCAAAAAGAAAAACCAAATCAAGCAAAAACCCACTGAAACAAAAAGGTAATCCACAAAATGGAAGAAGATATTTGCACAATGTACGTCACAAAACAGCTTAATCCTCTAAATATAAAATGAGCTCATCTCCTCAACAAAATAAAACAAATGATCTACTCAAAAAATGGGCAGATGAACTGATTAGATAACTTTCTAGAGAACACCCAAAGAAGTTCTAAAAAATAAATGAAAAAAATGCTTTATATCATGCACCTACGGAGAAATGCAAATAAAAGCAACAATGAGACCCCAGTGAGAAGTCTATGTTAAAACAAACAAACAAACAAACAGACAAACAGAAACTTAGAAGCAAGTGTTGGAGAAGTTGTGGAGGAAATAGAAAAATATTACATTGCTGGTGGGAATGGAAATTTTATTTATAACCTCTCTGGAAAATGATATGCAAATTCCTCAAAAAAAAATGAAGATGGAACTACAACTAGATCCATTTCATACCCAGAGGACACAACATCTCTGATCAGAAAACTTATCTGCACCCTTATGTTCATAGTAGCACAACAGCAAAGACATGGAAATAATCTAACGGCCATCAACAGATAACTGGATAAATCATCAATGGTTTATATTACTCAATGGAGGTCTATGTAGCTACTAAACAAAACAAACGAAAAACAATGAAATTGTGCCCTTTACATCAACCTGAATAGAACTGGAGGTGATTATGCTAAGCAAAACAAAATAGAAAGAAAGAGAACTACAGGATGGTTTCACTCATATGTAGAATATAATGAAACAAGAAAATGAACAAACAAGTCTCAACAAAATTCACAGGATGCAGGACTGTGGCTAGTGGGGAGAGGAAGAACAATGGGACTCTTTGTATGGTATGATGTGAACGACACATAGACTGAGGTGCAGTTTTTATAGCCTAAAAAACACGTAGCAATGTAAAATAATACAGCAACTTTTAAAAGAAAGAATGGCTTTAATAGTTACCTTGTAGAATAAATTTGGTCTTAAATGCTGCAGATAACTAGTTGTTCGATTTTATTTTTGTTCTGGGGAGAATTCCTACTTCCTAGTGAATTCCTACTCCACAATTCAGTAGTCATTGAATAATTTGGATGTTTTGAAAAGCTTCAATCACTTGATCATTTGGGATAACCTTGATTCATATGGTTGTTAAATTTAAAAACTGGAGTAAATTCCAGTGTATGCTGGGATATTTTTTTTCCTTTCCCCAGTCTCAGAGCTAGCTATACAGGTTTAGCCCTGTCTGAGGAACTCCATATTAAGACATATCAAACAAAGTGGAACACTTTGACCTGATTCTGTCAGCCTAGATGCAACTGTGTCTGAGTGTCTGCTTTCCCCACAGAAAAGCAGAATGTTCCCAGACAATTCCAAGGACCCACTAATCTCTTTCCAATTCTGTTTTATGAATGCATTACCTCTATCTTCTGTATTTTTAGCCTTCTCTCTCTTTTAAGTTTCAGTTCTCAATAACCAGGTACATTATTTATTATTCAGTGTTGATGTAAATCCAAACTATACCCTGCACATATCAGGATTAGAAAACTAAACTACAAGACATACAGAATTCAAACCAAGATTGTTTAAAATAATGTTCTTATAGATACTGTAATCAGATCTTTAAATATGAGATGTTCTTTTACTTCTTGCATTAATTTGAAAGAGCAAAATATTTTCATGAGAGATTCTTCTGCTAACTACTTGGAATTCTTTTTTTTTTTCACTAAGAACTTTTATGTGATGGCTCTCAAGATTCCTCTAGATAATAAGTTCCATTTTACATTGTATTTATGTCCACCAGAGGAAGAATGCATTATAAAGCATTAGCATAGAGTTTCTCACTCTTAGAATTGCTGACATTTGGGGTCTGATAATGTTTTATTGCAGGGGATTGTCTTGTCAATTGTCGGATTCTCTAGATATAAAATGTCAGTAGCAAACTGCTCTTCATGTGTCTATACATGTCAAATCACTCCCAGTTGATAACTGCTAATCTAGTGCTACTATCTGAATTAAATTATACATAAATTCTTGACGTATTCTCAGTGTTTTGGCTGTGAGAAGCAACATATTCCAAGAGCAGTATGCAGGATGGAACCCACAACTTACTCCCTTTTCTAGGTGAACACTGTAGCTCTCTGTATCACACAAGTCACAAAATTGCTATGGAGAGTAGCAGGAAAAGAACCTGGTTGGAAGGATGTCTGTGGGATTTGTATTAATGTTTCCCTTTAAGTGACAGCGAGCTTTATCCTTGCAGAGATAGCAGAAACCAAGGAAGTTGAATTTTAGCCTTCCCTTTCAGAGTAAATCTCAACATCAACCGCTTTTATTTTCACACCCCAAGAGTCAAACTTTGGCTAAACTCTGGTATATCATGATAATACTTTAGAGCAGCAATTGGCAATGTGCGATAGCACATAATTCTATTGTTACCTTCTGGCCCCAACAGCAGATTTCTGTATTTGTGAGACAGTATTGTTTGCAAAGCTCAAGATATTTACTATCTCTTCTCCCTTTATAGAAACAAATCAACCACTTCTGCTTTAAATAGCAAAATCTGCAAATTATTTTAGCTTCCCATTCTAAACTCTTGACCTGAAACACTGCATCAGTTTAGTCTTAATAGCCACATTTGTAAAAAGGTATCTTATTCTTTACCATTCATGCCAGGGGCAGGATTAATTGAAACACAATTCTCATTCTCCTGGGAATAAGCAGTTTGCCACTTCAACATTCAAAGACAATGTTTACACTTTTGCTTATTCTGCTTTTCCACCTGCTCAGCAAATTGAATCCCATTTACCTTCTGTTGTAAGTTTTCTTCCTTAGGCCCCTGGGATTTTTCCTGTCATTTGTGGAAGTTGAGTGGGTGATTGAGGCCACTAAGAGCCAGTTTGTTACTATTGAATGTATTCTTTACCTTCTAGTTAGGACTGGGTGGTGGGAAGAAATAGATGAGCTTGGTGTAGGAAAGAGTAAAACATTCCTCTTCTTCTCCAGAATCTGGTCACTTTTACAAATTTTCTCTACTATTTTGTTGTTTAAGAGGAGGAGAGAGAAGCTTCAGAAAAGTTCTATCTAGAAAGTCTATATACATTTTATTTTGCTTGTTTTTTTACTCTAATAATCAAGTTTCTGGGCTGGTGTCCTTTCATGCCCAGTAAGTGCTATTATATTTTTCCAAGATTTATGCTGTTGTCTAAAATATGGACATTTCTATTGATATATTCATTATTTATTCATTTATTTTCTCCACCTCTAGTCCTTGGTCTATGATTTTCATAACCTGAACCCTAGATTCCTGAACAACAGAGAAGGAATTATGAGACTTGAAAGTGTGCCATTAAAATGTGTAAGTCTTAGGAAACAAAGTGCGTATATGTTGTGTAATTATTTTTGGTCATGTGTTATATAAAGGAGATATTAAAGCAGCTTGGGTGATTGTGTTAAATTATGTATATAAGAACATAAGCTTCATTTAAAAAGCATTTTAAAAAGAACAAAATGGAATTTATATAGATTAAAAATAGATTATACAACACGAAAATTTCATTACATGCAAGTAATACAAGATAAGACACTGTAGAAAGAAAGCTATTTAACTTTTAAAGAATAGCAACAAAAATTCTCTAAAATAAAACATAGAGAAGCAATAGTGAAAAAATGGAATGCATGTGAGTGACACGTGGGGAAACATTACAAAAATACAGAAAGATAATCTTACGCAAATAATTTCAAATGAAAATAGAAAAATCCTGCTCAAATATTGTCAGACATGAGTCAATAACTCTTTATAAAAGGAATATATTTTAAGTATATGGTACTTTTCCAGGAATATACAGTCAACTTAACTTTAGAATATCAATCATTACAAATCATCAAATTAACAGAATCAAAGAGAAGAACAATTAAATCATTTTCACTTGATTTAGGAAAAACATTTGACAAAATTCAGCATCTATTTAGAATACAACATTTTAGTAAACTACAAATAGAAAGGAATGTTTTCAATCTAACAAAGGGTCTGTATAAACACCTACAGCTAATATCATACTAAAGAGTTCAAGACTGTTTTCTTCCTAACATTAGGAACAAGATAAGGATTTTCACACACAACACCCATAACCAATATTATAGTGAAGTACAATAAGACAATATAAATAAGAATACATAAATGCAAAAGTAGTAAAACCATTAATTTAAAACAACACAATCATTCATGCAGAAATTCCCAAGGAATCTGCAAAAAAAATGCAATTAGAATTAGTAAGCAAGTATAAAAAACTGCACAAGACAATACAAAAATAACTGTATTTTATATGCTAACAATCTATAGAAGGCAATTATGTTTTAAGTATTAACAATTTCATTAAAAATTTGAAATAACTACATGAAATAAAGCTGTATGATTTGTTCACTGGAACCTTTAAAACATTGCTGAGAAGTTAAAAAAGATAATTAGAGAATGATACCATGTTCATGGATTAGAGTACACAGTATTAAAAGTTACCAATTTCCCCTAAGTTGATGTAAAGATTTTGTATATTACCATTCAAAATCCCAACAATCTTCATTTTTGAGGAAAATTGACAATCTAATTTAAAAATTATAGGGAAGTGGGAAGAACCTACAATAGGCAAAACAATTTCATAATTAAAAAAATGGAATAATCATATTTTAAGATTTCTAACATATCTACATTAACTAAGACATTAGTATTTTTAAGATGGATAAGCAGGTGGGTGGCTGGAGCATGGGGGTGAAAGAATTCAACACAAATAAGCAAGCAACAGAAAATTTTGTGAGCAAGCAATAGATTTATTCACTCTCCAAGGGAGGAGAGAGGTCTAGCTGGCATAAGTGCTAGAGATTGGGGTTTATATAAGGCTGGGTAGGGCAGCATATGGTTGGGATGAAGGGTGTTCTTCAGTTTCTCACGCAGCTTTGGAGAGGGAAGGTATTTTTTAGTTTCCAAGGTGCTCAGAGGACTGGGATTCTGAGAAATAGGTTGCCTACCCAGTTTCTCACATAGTTAGAGTGGGGGGTTTCACATTGTTGGGGGATAGTGTACTTTTCAGATGTCCAGGAAGCTTGAGAGCATTACATTCTCTGGGCGACAAGGCGCTTTTCCCTTTTGCATGTAACCTGGACTCTTGCTTTCTATGGAAAACAGAATGTTTTTCATGTTTTCGGACATGGAGGGGGTCTTGCGTTGTAATTCCCAGGCAGCTTGAGTGTCTCGCATCCAGGTTGTGGATTCCAGCTGACTGGTTGCTGTTGCTGCTGTTATCTTATTTTTGACAAGGTGATTTTACATTGACTTAGGACTCAAGACAAGGAACTGGGCAAAACTATATTATTTGTTCAGTCTCACTAAGAGTATTGGTGAAAGGATACACATATAGATCAATATAAATTGAACAAAATATATCCTTCTAAAGTAGACATGCATCTGTGGTTCTTTGACTTTATACATAGATATTTGGACAAAATAATTCAATAGGGAAAAGAGGATTTTTTTCAATTCTCTTATAACCATAAGGAGCTGAATTCTGTCAACAGCCATCATGTACAATTAGCTAAAGAATGAGAGAAGGTGTGTATGTCAAGAAGCAAGAAACCTTGGAGTTATTTTATCTCAGAATCCTGTCTAAAAGTATGGATACATTTCAGAAACAGTGTGCTGAGTAAAATGAGTCAGATTTAAATACACATATGATCTCTCTTATCTGAATCTCTGGAAAGATAAATAAAATCTATGATAATACAATATTAATCAATAGTTGCTTGTGTCTGGGGGTGTGGGAGATTGGAAATTGGTGTATCATTTTTGAAATGAAGGAAATACTATACGTTTTCATATTGATAGTGGTATAGTTTTATGCATTTTTCAGAACTCATAACACCATACATTTGAAGCACATTATATTTTATGTAAAGTGTATCCCAATAAATGTCATTAAAATTAAAGAGTAAATAGAATCATCCAGCAATGGGAGCTTTGACTCACTGTCACCTTCTAAGCCTTACCTAGGGCATCTGATTGGTCAAACACAACCTCATCCAGAAATTAAGCTGCAAAGAAGTCTAGAAAAGGATTGGACAATAGAAGCTATATAATACAAATGGTAAGCTAAGTCAGGTGCTTCAGTTCAAGGTATAAATATTTCTCTTTATTCTTTTGGTATATTCATAGGTTAGAACTAATGGATCAAACCCATACATACATGAACACACACATACACATAGACACACATATATAAACATACATTACAGCCCCCATAGATAGCAAAGATATAGACTTTTTGTATTCCTGTTAAAACCAGTCTTAAAATATGGATTTAATTCTTATGATTGCAAGACAATTGCTTTTCCAGGTATCTATTTGAGAGTAATGCAAGGGGACTAACGGACCATTTAGTGAATTTATAAAGTTTTCCTGGAACCCCCAAACAGAGACTTCCATTAATTTTATCATTGACCAGAATTGCATTGTGTGACTACCTCTATCTGCACTGGACGTTGGCAATTAAAGTTTAGCTGGACACATTTCCACTTAATTGACATGGCTACTAAGTACGAAAAAGTAGAATTTAGTAGTCATCAGGAGTGTCTGTTTCAACTAGTGACTATCACAGATAAGAACAAGTATCCTGACAAAACTTTTTCCAACTTATCCTTCAAATTATTCATAAGCATGAACACACACATACAAGCACACAAATACACTTACACACATATCCTTGCATCATTTTATTTTTTTATATTTATATTCAGCTTCTCAGAATTTCTTCTGTAGATTTATTTCCTAGAAGGATGAACATATTCCGGAGGTAGATAAAAATATGGGTTATTTGCCCAGGTTTCTGTGTTTCTGAATCAAATACTGAGGTTCAAATTATTGACTCATCTAGAATGAAATAAAAATGCATCCTGAGAGTCTCCACTAACTTTGCAATCTTTTCCAGAATTAAAGAATGGAAATAGTCATTTTAATTGAATATATATAAATCAATAAACATATTTTAAGAACAAATAATGTGCCAGACTACACTAGCTACCAAAATCAAACAAAACAAAAAGAGACTACCATCAGGGAACTCATTATCTGATACAAAAGATGGACATGTGAAGAACTCATAGGTACAAGAAAGGAGGCTATAAAAACAAGTCAGAGAATAGCATAATAGAAGAATGCTTAATTCTTTTGGGGGAGAGATGAAAGAATGATTTCTGCAAAGATATGACAATAGTATATTTCAACTGATGAATAAATATACCATTCAAAATGTTGATCTAAATTTTAATGAAATATTTGGACTATTGCTTTGACTCACCCAAAATGCATCATGCTATTTTCACAGTTCATAAATAGAGAACATTTCACAATATGCATGAACCTACTGAAAAACAAATAGCAAAGCAACTAATAATCCAAGAAATTGTCTACAAAATATGCTACATATTTTCATGAGGAGCTTGAAAAATATTTAAGTTCCTATTTGCTCTCTGTACTAAGTATCTAAAAACAAGAAGGTAAATATTTTGACTGGCTTTTACTATGTAATAATTGCCTAGTTTTTATGTGTTGTGACACTATAGTCAAACCTCTTAATAATCAAGTTACATATTTTTGAAGATGTATATACTCAGCTTAGAAAATTTTGGTGGGGATTTGTAATTCCATGGCTGTCATTAATAACTGTGAACAAGGTATGTTTCTCCTGATAATGACTTCCTATTTTCGTCACCATCTTTCTAATCAAGATCCTTTCCTTCAAATTTAATCTTACTCTGCCTTGAACAATTGTCAACATTTATAAAAGAACCTCAAAGTGCTTTCAAAGCTTTTATGCCTTAATTTCACAACATCTTTGAAGGTTATATAAGGCATTTTATGTGAATTTTATGAAGTTAAGAGACTTGCCTAAAGTTATAGAGCTATTGAGTGACAAAGCCAACTTCTATTTTCTCCTCTTGACCTCCTTACTCTTTCCAATACTTCCCACAACCCCCAACTAGGTCTTCTGGGGATGTACTGCATGCTACACAATTACAATCAATTCCAATTACTGACACATGCATTTTCACTATTATTTCACCACAAGCAAAAACGAATAAACAAGGATTTCTATGTGGTATCCTAATTTGCAGTTCGGCTAATCTCCCATTTCCTAAATATAAACTTGCTAGGTTTCTGGCAACCGAGCTTCATGAAAATGTCTAATATTTTAAATATATTTATTTGAATAATCTAAGAGTTTTTGGCAATCTATAAAAATTGTCAGAACTCTACTAAGAATATGACAGATACAATAAGCTTCACTATATACCTTCTAGAAAATTACAATTTATTTCACTAGGTTATTACACGCATCATAATGGCAAGAATTCCAGGAACCACTGTATCCTAATGCTTATAACGGTGCCTATCATTTAGTATTAGCAAGTTGAATCATATTTGTAACACTTAATTCATTTTCAAGAGCAGAAAATATATGATGGGTGTAACTGTAAAGGAAAATTACAGCCAATAAAATACATAGTACAAAATAAAAAAATTTAAAAAAGAAAAGAAAAGCAAAACTCTCAGCCTACGCAATTAAAGAGCATGCAAACAGGCATCAGGGACATTCCTGGAATAATTAATAATTCCTGGCAGGCTTTTGCAGTCCAAGTGGAAAAAAGCCAAACCTCCTTGGACTTGTGTATATCAAGAATGTTATCTGAGCATAAACTTTTGAACTATTTATAGATTTTAGATCATTTTCACAGTTAATAATATGTACCCACAGGTATGAAAATAACAATACAGCAACTTAATCTATAAACATGAAAGTGACACGAACCAAGGGGGCTAGAAGAGTGTGAAGCTTTCAAAATAAGAAGTTGCACGTCAAAAAAAAAAAAAGAGAGAGAGAACTGACTAGAAGTGATAGGTCTATTATCTTAGCTGAAATTGGTAGAAGTTTCTGGGCTTGGGTGAATTGGAAACTATACTAAATCTCATTACATACTAATTAAAGTACAATAGGATCGGGTGGGTACATACTACTCGCTTTATAAAAACTGTTAATTATTTTCATCTCCTAGTATAGGTTCAATGATTCTCAACCAATGTTCTGTATTCAAAATATAAGCCTGCATGTGTTCTTCAGAGACAGATGCTTAGTTTAGACAAAGTTGCCTGACAACTATGAGTGACATCCTTCTCAAGATGTTACCTCAACAGCTATAATATTCACTAAAATCATTAACTTGTTGAACAATTTATCTGTGAAAAGCAGGAAGTCTGGTTTCAGAGCAATCCAATTCTGAAAAGGACTTATTTCTGCTTTTGTCTACTATTTAGACACCAGTTTAGTCAACATTCAATTTATGCAAATGTATTTTGTCTTCTTAGTGGACCTGAGGGACCTGAGTTTAGCTTTAGATTGAGGATCTTTTGCCATCAGTATGAATTATTTTGTATATCGCAATGTTAGCAGTTTTTTGTGTGGCTAGGAAATATGATTTAATACAGTCCCAAATGTCAGCAAGTAGACAAAGTATCCCCTTAAGAGGGGATAAGAGTATATGATAATTTCAAAATTTTACCCTGAGGAGTTACAATGGAAGATGATCAAAAAAAATCAACTTAGCTTCATTTTCACATTTTCCTGGAAATGTTTAGAAAAGTGAGAACCTAACAATAGTCAACCACACAAAGTGGTCATGACAATAGTAAACTATATACTCAGTTGATTAGGGAAAAACTAATCCCGTAGTGGATGAATTCCCTATAGAAGAGAAGTATCCTCTGACTAGTCCTGTTGGTTCAGGGACCACACATTGAGAACCACCTGTTCTGTAGTCATTCCTCTCAGTATATACACAACCATCAGGAGTGTTTTCTAAAATATCTTCATTGCAAAATTATGTCTTCACAATTAGGAGAAGATTATGCTAGAGAAAAAGGCTAAAATCATGAAATTCACTTGAACAATAGCAGAAAAAGAAAAAGAATGGCTACCAAAAAAGCATATCAGCAGAGGGAATGGCAGACAACTGTCTGTTAAGGACCACTCTAGTAGGTAATAAAAGGACATTAAAAAGAACAGAGATGCTGACCACTCTAATTATTCCTGGCTAACAGTGTCATCAATAAACCACCAAAAGGGAACACCACACCATATTAATTATATTGTAGGCAAACCTATGTATTAGCTCTAATCGGAAAAAATATTTGGATTTTATTCTATATGAAGTAATCAGTCCTAGAGATTTTTAAATTGGAACATGATCTGTAATTAAATTGGATTAGATTTAAATTTTAGAAATGAAAATATTCATCAATCAAGAAATTTTCTACTTGAAAATGAAACTCGATTTAGACTAGCTTTAGCAAAATGTATGTTTTGTATCCATTTTGCCATATATTTGTCATATATATATATAGTCATATAATAGAAGTTGGAAAATTTACCCATAGTTGTATCTGCATACTTAACAATATTCTCAAGATTTTGCCAAATTTCCCAATAACTGAATTGACTGTGATTTTTCAGACTTTAGTCTAAAGTTCCATCATGAACCCATTTACATGGTTTCTGGTAACTGGAGGATTGGGTGTGTCAGAGCCTATGACCAGTCGAATATGGAGTAACCTCATCCAAAGTCCTAATTCTCCTCTAGTTTACGCCAGTGTTCCATAGACATATTATCTTTTATTTTTCATATTCCTGGACATGAAAAAGTTTGGCAAATAATACTGTTGAAAATACATTAACATAATATAATAAATAAACCACAGATGTTTCCAATTTTTCCTATAGTGATCTCAGTGAAAAGAACTTCTTAGTGCCTTAAAGCTAAAACCAGGTATATTGAGCAAACATCCTTAAAATAGCATGTTGTTAACCAAGTAATAGGATAGGCTATCTCTTATAGAAGTGACTTCCGCTCTCTTAGACCATGGAGAAAAAATGGGAAGAATAGACACAGAACTGACCTAGAACACTAGGCCTCCAATACTACTTCTCATGCCTACTTCAACCTGGGTGATTTTGAATCAGTTTCTTTCTATTGCTTGATGTCAGAGCTCAGTGGCTTACAAAAATTTGCAAAATACCATTTTCAGAACAGGCCTAAGAGTAATCTGCTCCATTGCATTTATGACAGCTCGTACTATAGTAATTCTGAAATATTCAAAATTCAAGCTAAAGATTATATGAAACCCCTACCTTACAATCCTCTAATATGAATAGTTCTGGGAATAAACTCTCTGGAACTGGATTTTCCATGTAGTCAAAGTGTGATAGCTTAGTCAGTTTTAAGAGCATGAATTTAACTAAAGCTCAGCAATCAGCTTGTCTTCTTCCCCAGGCTCAGGAGCCAGGGCAGGACATGTCATACACTGATTTGGGACAATTTTGAAAACAGTCCAGTGAGAAAACACTGTATGCCAGATTCACATTTAGTTATCTACCATTTGAAAATATGTTTTCTTTATATAAAAGGAATAATAAGGGGAAAAATTCCTGAAAAGATAATCTATACAGTCTTTAGGAGAATTTTCAGCTTCTAAGCACCTCATTGCAGACTCACACAGAGATGACTTTAAAAGCCAAGTTTTGGAGTGAGACATACAATTCTGTGTCTTCAACAAATTCTGACAGGATTTCACACACTGTCAGAGAGGATCTTTTCTTTAGCCTGGCTTCCCTGCAGTGGGAGATGGACTGAGCCAATGCCCCAACCTCCCTGCACTCAGGGAGTCACTTTGACCCAATTCCAGAAGCCCAAGGGCTGTCCTTAATTAGCATTGTAATTTATATTGCACAATTATGCAAATTGGGTACATAAACAAAATTATCCTTTCAGTTTGGCTTTGCTACCAAAGAAATGCAAAGCCAGTTAGAGATAAGAATAAAGAAAACAGAATACATTTGTTTAATGCAATGCACCATTTCTGAATTTATCCATTCTTTTGTTCTACTCTTCCACCTTGCACTTGTGTTTTATTTTTCTTTTGTTCTATTTTGTTTTTTCTTCCTTTTATGCTCTATTTTATCTCTACTTGATTCTTTTTCTGGAGAAATTTTCCATCTCATTAATTCCACTGCATTGATTTTCTCATAACTCCTTAGAGTTATTTCTTTGTTTTTTGATATGACTACTATCTTGATTATCTGATTTCCCTTTTCTTTTTGCTCCTAGATTCCCCTCTTTCTTCTGGCATCTTCCATTTATTCCATTTAACCCAGTTAGACTTGCTTTTCTAGCCTTGTGATGTTCCTTGTCAGATATCTGGTAAATGCTCTTAGGATCTAACCATTTTTTTCCTAACAAAACTGAAAATAAACATGGAAAATACAGAACTTAGAAGACCACAGATTTAAGATACAAAGTCCAATGATATCAAACTGGGAGCCAATGCTTAGAGGCAACAGACAGTATTCAAGTAGACAGTAACCACCAGCTAATTAATCAGCAAATCAGTAGCACAGAGATACTTCTCCAACAGTGTATGATATTCCAATTGCAGTCAGTCCCTTTAAAAATGTTTTAAAATTATATAGACGATCAAAACCTAAAATATTGAAAGCTAGTGAAAAATATAACCTTCTAGGTTAAACTGACTTTTTAAGAAGAGAGGCTGCTGGTACTAGACAATATATGGGAACTAACTTTTAAGGGTAATTATAACGGAGGTGCTTAAACAGAGCTGTGAAGGGAATTGAATTGTTCATTGCTTTGTCTGCCCATAATCACAGCCCATGGGGAAATATTCTTCCTCCTATAGCCCTCTGGCTGTAGCAACAGCAGCCAAATTAAAACATAACCCAAGGGTTTTACACCCAGCTTGGGCAAATCACAGCACTTTCCCTCTGGCTATAACTTTTTCCACTTTGAATAACATCCAAATGGCTTATAAGGCCTTCCACACAGATTTTTAGTCCTTTTTTCCCCTCTCTGACCCCTAATTTGTCTCCTGTCTTTTTCTCATTTGCTTACAAAATTCTACCCATCCTGACTATCTAATAATCTTATCTCATTGCTTTTGTGCTTTTCAAACTCTCCTTCTGGATTCTTATTGTCATTTGGATCTTTATTCAAATGTCGTCTTAGAGGAACGTCATCTTATATCTCTATTTAATGTTAACCTGTATTTCATCACCCATCACTCCATATATGTATGTGTTTGTGTGTATGTGTGTGTATCTTGTTTTAATTTAATACCATTTCAAATTGGCTAATAATATTTGTTTTATATATGTACTTACATCTCAGATATTTACATTTTAGTTTATTTATTGCTTGTCTCTCCCTAATAGATTGCAAGAGCTGGTCTGTCTGGTTTATTGCTTGTGTTTCTAGTACTCAGGACTTGACAAACTCATAAAAACTTCCCCAGTTTGTCTTTCTCTATTTTTGTATTGAACTAACATTGCTCTAAGTTTCAGATATGCATCCTTATATATCAACATCTGTATATACTACACTAGATTCACCACCAACAGTACAATTTGATCTTGTGTCATATATTTGACCCAATTTGCCTATTACTGTCTACCTTCCTTTCTGGTAACCACTATTTGGTCTTATAGACTAAATGCCTATTTTGTTTTATTAGGTTCATTTTATTTTTTTCAGTTTCTCTATATGCCATATATGAGTGAAATCATTTGATGAAATCATTTGATGTTTGTCTTCTTCCTTCTGATTAATGTCAGTATGCATAATCCGCTCTTATTCCATCCAGGTTGCTGCAAATGGCAGGATTTCAACATTTTTTAATAGTGTAATAGTATATTATTGTGCATATATACCACATTTTTTTCATTCAATCATCTGTAGAAGGTCTCTTAGGTTGTTTTCAGCTCTTGGCTATTCTAAATATTCTAAATAAATATCGGTTGCATATATCTCTTTGGGCTAGAGTTTTTGTGCTTGGGATGAAAATCTGGAAGTGGGATAATTGATCATGTGGAATTTACTTTTTGAGAAATTTCTATATTGCTTTCCATGATGGCTGCAACAATTCTACATAATCATGATTTAAGTGAGTGCGTTAATGATTATTGTAGGATAAGAAATGATCTAACTTTCATAAACAGTGGAGATTTTAACATCATAAGTGAGTCAAGTTCATCTTTTTGGGCACTGAGTACTTGAATTAGAAGATATAAAGCTCACAGTAACTGCCCACCATGTGCACCAGAATGAGTAAGCCAGTGGGGGAAGAAAGAGGAAGTGATGGGAAGGGATCATGCAGTGTGAGTAGAAGCAGATGAAAGCTTAGTTTGAACAGCATTTATTCCCTGGTTTCTTATGTTCCTGAGGATCCACTATAATCCTGTCTTTGTTTTCTATGAAACCTCTCAAGATATTTTCTATGTTACTACTTAAACTGTGAATTGGATTAAAATCCTTCCCAATGAATAAAAGTAACATATAACACTATAATGTGCTTAAGAATTTAAAATCAAGCGCACCTTTAGGATTTGAATGAAAATTCTTCTATTTGTATCAGAGGATCAGTTCCTTGATCTCTTTAAATTTGTTTCCTTATCTTAAAAAAAACAAAAAAACAAAAAATGGTTAATGATATGACCTGTCTGATAGGGATATTGGAAAGAATAAATGTGATTATATACGCAAAGCTCTTAGGAACAATGCCTGATGTAAAGTCCCTTGCTAATTAAGGAACTATAGCCTGGCTCAATAGTGAAAGTCTACTTTGAATTGGTATTTCAAACCTATCTTCACTGGTGTATCCTACTTTTTGTATCATGTCCGGTATTCTCGGTATCCTTATTTATTTTAAAACACTTTCTAAGCTCTTTTATGATTAAAATTATTTAGAGTTTTTTCTTTTTTTTTAAGGATAGGTATAGCCAGAAATGAAAGTGAGTAGACAGGCAGGAAGAGAGAGGAGGAAGAAGCAATTGTATTGTTATTATATGTACTTATTAAAATTATTATTATATATTTAGTTGCTCTTGGTTGTTTTTTCTGGCCCTGGGTGGAATCCAGGTCCTTGACATATATGTGGATGATACCAGCTGAAGGCTATGAAATTAACAATTAAGCCACCAAGGCATGCCAAATGTTTCTTTACTTTCCTCTGTTAATGTTTGTGCTCACCTCATTGTTGATGTATCAGTTGCTATAGAATGTACTGTCCTGGTAAAGCATTTGTGACTGTGAACAAATTGCTTGCATACAATTAAAGAGATTTTTCCTTTATGGCTCTGGTGTATGTCCTGACAGCTGAGGGGTTATGTCAGTGCCTGGAGCACAGGACCACGGGGAAAAAATTAAAGTAAACAACAGGTAAGTAAGATGTTTCTTCCTGCTTTTGCTTCCTTCCTGCCTACTGTCTACCTTCATTCCTTCCTCTTTTCCTCTTTAAAAAGAAAACAAACAGAAACAGTGCTCTGTGATTTGCTTATCAATTTTACATTTCTCATTCTAATTAAATTTGTGTTGCTTTTCTCCTTAAGATGTGTCTTTGAATTATTATAGTCTACTTAAATTCCTGAGATAAAAAATTTGTTTAATTTCTTTCTTTTCTTTTTTCTTTTTTTAAAGGAAAGGAAGAGGCAGGAATGAAGGTGAGCAGATGAGCAGAGGCAGCCAGGAAGAAAGAAACATTTATTTATTTTTATTTTGTTGTTCATTTTAGTTGTTTCCCCATAGTCCTGGGCATCACATTTGTGTCTTTGAGCTGTACATGGACTGCACTCTTGGCCAAGACAACAGACCCACCCACTATTCCACCATAGCACAGGTAGGCTTGATTTATTTATGTTTATTGTTATGGAGTACAGGCTAAAGCTTACAGACTTATCTCTGAGAACAACTCTGATAATATACCTATGTTAAAATGTGGTGCTATAATCTTAGATTTATAAATAGCTTACTATTTTAGCTTTATTTTCTAATTTATCCCAACAACTATTTATTTAATATACTTTTTATTTAATATACTTTGGTTTATTGTTTTCAATAATCTGAAAAATGTATTTTTGTATACTAAATTGTGACCATATGTGATTTTTGCAATGTACTATAATTTATTTATTGAATAATGCCAATAAATAAACCCATTTATTTCCTAAAATAAATGTGTGGTTTCTGTTTGTAGAGTATAATTATATATATATATATATCAATTATTAAGTTTTTCTTTTATTTTCTTGATTTTTGTTTTTGTAATGTATGTGATTCTTCATCAGTGATTCAGTAGCTAAACTCCATATTTACATTTCTCCTATACTTTGCACCTTATACTTGATTGATTATCAAAGCCAAGAATGAAGTAATATAGTGGGCTACATCCAATTAAGATTAAAATCTTGATATACCTTTCCTTTTACAAATCTTTCATTACTCCTTCCCACGCCCACATCCACAAATTATAGCAACTTATTTCAGCTTAATTTTCTAAAGAAATCCTCTAAGGACTTTATTTTGCCAATGATGTTCATATTTACATTCTATTTTCTAAACATTATCAATTACATATATTGACTTGTGTGCTTCATCATTGCTATTTTCCTGTGCCCTGCACAAGACTATCAAATGTTCTTTGGGGTCTGGTTAAGGAACCAATGCAAAAGAATAGGAGAGAGAAGATAAGAATCTGATCAAGGGAAACTTAAATTGCCATAAGCATTCCTTCTATAATTGCATGTTACCACCAAAGTTACGGTAAATCCCTAGAGTGAGTTTCAACTTGATAGCCCTACCTGTGTCATGGTGAAAAACATACACACACACACACAAATCCATACTAATGGGAAAGAACACTTCACTATTTCCCATGTGTTAATACTCTTGAAATGTGAGGTGCTTACATTAACTTCTTTGTTGATAGTCCTTTTAATGGATTCACTTATAAATAACTATAAACATTTGTCTCAAACTCAGCAGTATATTGTAATTACAGGGGGTGATTCTTAAATGATCCTAATGCCCTAACTACTCATCAGACCAATTAAGTCTGAATCTCTCTAGTTGCAACCTAAATATCAGTACTAAATTTCTTTACATGATAACAGAGTGCAGCCATGAAAAACATAGAAGCATCAATTTAATCTGAGTCTACCATCACTCAATCTACTACTACTCTGCCTATGGATATAGAAAAAGATTTTATTTTTTTTTAAAAGATCTTTCTGAATACTTGAAAAGTGCACAGGAAAACCAAACTAGGATAACTACACCAAAATGATCAAAAAGCACTTGGATCATTGCAACAATAGCTTCATTCTTTTTATATGCAGAAGGATTGTGCACCTCTGTTTAGGGGTAGGAGGTGGAGATAACAAGAGTTGATCAGATGGTTCATTTGAAACCAACATGAGGTGCACCCTAGTGGAGCAGCGGTCAGGTCAATCACCTCCGAAGGATGCAGTTCATGTGCTCCTGGGTTTGAGTCCCGGGCCCGGTGGGAACAAAGAGTGTGAAAAACAAAATGACAAATAAATAGTTTCTTCTACCTCTCTCTTCCTGTCAACTTGCCTATGAATGCCTTCATTCCTGATTGCATCTTTTCGTTAAAAAAAAAAAATTAAAAATGAACCAACATAAAAAACAAAGTGTGCCTAATTTCTTTTAAATTAAGAACTTTGTTTCATAAGTTTGGTCTGGGCTTTCTTCCACAAGAAAAACTAAAGTTAAAGCTTTAATATTGAAATCCTACAGCCTTTTCTTTTACTTCTAGGTATGATTATTATGCAGGTATTTCCATATTTAAGGGAGTCTTAGATGTGCGAGTTTAGAATATGAACCAGATTATCTAATTTTGAAGTCTACCTGAACAGAGCAAGGAAATAGTCTCAGTCTCTCTGGATATGTCCTCTAGACATCAGTTACTACCATAACAATGATAATACTCGACTTGAGATGAGAAACAGGTAATAATATACAACAAAACTCATATGTAAACTTTTGATGGCATTTTATGATAAATATCTTCCTAAACAACTGTTAGATAATAAATGACTAAACCCATACAAGTTGTCAGTGACAGTACAATGAAGGTTACCAGACAATTTTATCTATGATAACCAACAATTTTCATTTAATTCTTATTTTTCTAATTTTAGATTTGTTTCATACACCAATTTATTTTAATTTCCCCCCAAGTTTTATTGAGGTATAATTAACAATAAAATGATAAATATTTGATGACCTGATATACCCAATACCTCAGATGATACACATATAACCTCAATCAAGTTAATTTGCACAGTCATAATCTCACATAGTTACTATTTTCTGTTATGCAAACACAAGATCCACCTTCTTTGCAATTTTAAGTATTGATACAGTACTATTAATTAAATCACCATGCTGCACATTAGCATCAATCAATTTTATAATTAACATATTCCAACTCCTTAGGAAAGAGATAATGTCTACAGGTAAGAGTGAGTTAAGTTAGCTTCATAGAACTGAAACTGATTATTTTTGCCTTTTTTTTCTGCATGGTAAATTATGGGACTGGTAGTATCCATTTTATTATTAAAACTGTTGTTTTTAAGTATGTGTAAATACGTGCAATGTATTTTTAGGAAGATTTTAAGTAAAGCTTTCTTTGCAATAGAATCTGGGTGCCCCAAGATATACACTGTGATTGAAAAATACTAAGTGGAGGGGCACCTTGGTGGAGCAGTGGTTTGGTAAATTGTCTCTGAAGAAGTGTAGGCCACATACCTCTGATTTTGAATCCCAGATTCAGTAGGGAAACTACCAACTGGAATAACTAAATAAAATGAAATAAAATGCTTCTTTCTCCTCTCTTAGCCGACCTAATTTCCTTCATATCTGCCTGCATCTCTCCTTTAAAAAAAACAAAGCAAAAACAAAAAACAACAAGAATATAGGACCCTTGGACTTCCGTTTTATAGGAAATTTATCAAGAAGATAATGTGAGTACAATGTCTTCTATAGTGATTTTCACATAAGTTAATGGTGCTCAAATAGAAACTGGACACAGGCAGCACTTGGGAATTGCAGAAATTCAAATTATCGGGCTCCATGCAGCCTTATGGAATCAAAAAATCTGAGTTGGGTCCAGCAATCCGTGGTTTAACAAAGCCTCTTTGTGATTCTGTTATGTTCCAACATTTAAGAATCTCCTATGTAGAATAGATGAAAGAAAAAAGGATAATAGAATAAATATGAAACAACAATCCTACTACTTTTCTACTGACTTTTTGTTTAGAAATCAATTCATCTAAATGGAAAGATAATGTTTTCTCAAGAATTTATTTTTATCGCCAGTAGAATTAATCAGGGTAGCTAACATTGTGTTATATTTTTCTATTACACATCAGATTCACAATTGGTTTTTAACATCTTTCCATATATATTTAAGTGGTCATTAATTCCTTACATTTGCTTTCAAAAATTCTTTCAAACAGCAAAATGTTAGGTTTCACTTATGCTTCACTTACTTCATTGACATAATGCTACTACAATTATATCACATATTGCATCTACTATCTCTCTAATGAGATATATGGTTTTATTTAGAATTGGTTGCTTTATCATGAAGAGAGAGAACAGTCTACATTAAATTTTCTGATATTCAACAATAAAGTTACAAATTACTTTTACTTTTAATTTTCTTTAAATTTCAACAATATTTAAATTTTAAAAAGCATTTCTGAAGAGATAGCAATATTCACAATAAATCAAAGTGCTAAAGGAGTCAGGAGACTGGCACATAAATGATGTGTAACAATTATTACCTAGGATAATATTCTCAGTTATCAAAGAAAGTTAACTAGGAATAAGACCAGCTATCTTTAATGTCCTTAAATTGATATATTTACAGTTTATATTAATTTTATGATATATTTTAAGAAAGATCCTTTTTCATGTGAATATATTGATTAAGAAATAGCTACAGTTAGACAAGAAATGTGTGTTTTTTTTCAGTAACTTCCTATGTATACTTAATCAGTGTGAGATGGAAATGAATATTTATGTATATATACATACACATATAACACACATAGAAAGACAGGTAGATAGATAGTTAGCTATGGGATTTTCTTCATTGATTATTCATTCACATAAAAATATGTGTATTTTAATACAGACAAATGAATACTCAATAGACACCCACAAATATATAAAGTAATCTGCATACATGCATAGTCACTAGTTTACATTCAGTGGTATTCTCATCTCTCTGCTGATTGTAAATACGTAACTATTCATCTAAGCTATCCCTGCTTGTTAATGAAACCAGGGCACGCAGCATTTTATGAAAGTGTGGTGAATTAATGGCTAAGATTACCTCCACTCCCTACAGCCTTTTGAGTTTCTACAGAAGAGGAAATTAAGGGAGACAAACTGAACTGTGATGCTCGGGACTCCCTTGATTCTGCCTGTCACCGTTTTAAGCTGGGCTTAGGCCTCCAGAGAGTCTGGCTGTTGGAACCTTCGTCAGTCAGCCAGACATTAACGGCCCACTGCTCTTATTCATTACCCTGAATGTAATGCACTAAATTTAACAAGTAACACACTCAGCGGGAATTTATTGGCCTTTTGCAGCATGATTGCAAGGTAGGATTTGGATATAGATTCCAATTACTGTTGACACCCAGATAAGAAGAACAAAGCTTGTATATAATTATTAATCAAAGATGATATTTGGGGAAATGAAAATAGATAAATAAATAAATAATAAACATCTCTATAGTACTTGAAGCAATTGTTACCAGTTTTAAAAAACTCTCCCTGGTTACACAATAGGAGTCTTTCAATTAAATATAATAAAATAGCAACACACACAGGCAAAGTGAATCAATAAAGTAACATTTTCACATAAAAATAACTGTATGGGGCAGATGTACAGTGGAGAAGATGAGCAAATTCAGAACATAGACTTGTGTATCATGTAAATGGTTGCTCAAATAAACAGTAATCTTTAAATAAGGATTTAATGTCTTAATTAGAAAAAGTAATCCATTATATATTTTTATCCCAGACAATAATTATAGGTTTATTAAAATGCGCTTGGAATGAATTAAAACACATATGTTGTTAACACTTTCATATCTGTTATGCTGGAATTACCTGATAATAAAAGTTAATAGTTAGCATATAGATATTTATAATAAAATTTAAAATCCTTGGGCTTAATAAGAAAATAGGCAAAGGCAAAGGCAAAGTTATTTCAAGTAAGGATTTATTATAGTTATTGTTTTATTTATAAAGATAATAAGGACACAATAAATGTGAAGACATAAGAGAAAGGTAACTTGATTTTATTATCAGGCTCATGAACAAAATATTTTGAAGAATATAAGATATTTGAAAACAAAGTGATTGTCAGTTTTTCTGTGATCAAGCCAAATGACTGACTTAAATGATTGAAATAAGAGTCAATTGTATTGCTGGTAAAGGTTGAAAGCCTCACATTACACAAAACCATATCCTGGCTGTAATAGTCACTAGCACTCTGAGCATGAGCCAGAGTTTCCTTAGCCAGTTTTCTCAATGTAGAACTTGAGTGACTGTAGTAACTAGCTTCCTGGGCTTTTATATTAATAATACTATATTATATACTTGAAAGTTTGTATGAAATTAGATTTTAAATGTCTCACCACAAAAAAGGAATGATAAATATGGGATATTTTGGAGGTGTTATTTAATGCTTCTGTGATAATTATGTTGCAACATATAAATGGATCAAATCAGTATGTTGTACGCCTTAGTTATATAATGTCAATTATACCTGATAATAATCATAATTCCTATAAATTAATTAAATAGTTCTGGGCACAAAGTAGACATTCACTGAATATCAGACATTTTTGTGTTACTTTATCCTAATTTAATCTACGCAGTATTTAAAAAAATCAGTAAATCAGGAAGCAAAACAATTCATAATCTTTCTTTTATCCCTAGATATACTTAAGTACAAATATGGGCTCAAATATATTGATGGAAATAAGGGTTATTTTATTCCTCTATCTGTAAGGTTATGCTTGAGGGTCACAAATTTATAGGAAGTTTGGCCAGGTAACTGTGCGAAAGTTAAGCATACTGCATTTCTGCCACACAGCATGCTACCGTATAGCATTGGTCTCATGATATCTGCGTGTGAAGGCATGTGCGAAAACTGGGCATATGTATGTGTATGTGTTTAAGAAACTCAGCACATGGCCTGATATCATCCAAATATGTAGACATTTTTAATGAGCAATCTATCAGTGGTCCCTTGTATTCGGTCATCACCATAATTCCAGTTGATACATTTCATTATCATTTCCATTACCTACCAAATGTAATGAAGGATAAAACATGCTAACTGGGGTTTTCAAGAGCTCAGAGTTAATACAGTGGTAGAGCAAAAGACTCACTCATCCTAGGTGAAAGTGATTGTAAATTAATGTTCTTTTTTTGCTATTGTAACTTCCTTTAGTATGCAGGAAGATAAAGGTGGGTCATTGACAAAATGTGTGTGTGAGTGTGAGTGTGCATGTGTGTGTGTAAAAGGTAGGTGCTCTTGAATGTCGATACACACTTTTGAGTTGTAAACAGGCAGTAAGTAAATTAAAATCATTCCTGTCGTCTCCTGATTTTCTCTAACTTTTCTAAGAATGTCATGGAACTTATTTAAATATGTTGAAATACTGCGACAAAATGATCTACAGAAATTTGGAAAAGGACTTCTATCTCAATGTCTCTTGCTGATGCTTTGGGATATCAGTCTTAACAAAGCCCATAAAGCCAAAGGAAATAAAGTAACATGAATTCATCAGCCTTCAGGTAATCTTAGCATAATGATAATAAGGTGATTACTTAAATGATAATTGACTAACCTAACATATAAAAATATCATATGATATGCATACACACATACACACACATATATACATCAATACTTTTAACAATGAATTTCATCACAACTTGAAAGCAGTTTTTACTCCATTTTGCATAAGATCTTCATGTTCAACTGTTCATATAACTTGAGTTAGAGACAATCTTTTAAATCAGAGAAACATGAATATATCTTTTCTAAAAAGTAAAGAAGTTAATTCTTTAAGTAAAGCACTAGCATATGCTTACATTGATTGAAAGTCATTCATTTATTCATTCATTCACACTTTCATTCAGCAATGATACATTAGACATATTAACCGTATTCTCTTAGCCAGTGTTTGTGTTATTGACCCCAGCCCTCTGCTTCCAGGTCTCGGCCCAACTCACTGCATGCTACCAACCAAATATGGAAGTATTTTTACCTAGTATTTGGCAAGAACTAAAGATACAACACTAAATCATACAGACAAGTTCACGGCCTTATAGAAATGAGAAAGTTATGAACTAACATATAATTACAACTTTAATTAGGATGTTGACTACAATAAAACCTACTGAGGAGTTAAATCTGTTCTTAGAGAGGTCAGAAAGGTTTCATTAAGAAATAACTTCACTGGTGGTAACTCACTCAATTCTTACAACAAGCCAATAAGATCAGGACTGCTGCAGTTGCCCCACTCATGGATAAATAAACTGAGGGACAAAGCATTAAATACCTTCACCGTTCGTGGAGCCTGTCAAGTTATATTCAAGATTCAAATCCAGATCATCTGGTTATAAATTCTTCTCTTAATCACTGTGCTTTAAAAGTTCACATGCTTTTTTTATAAAGGGATAATTAAAAAACACTGCAGATAGAAGGCTTGTAAGAAGAACCTGGGGTTGAGAAGATCACAGTACTCTACACCAGGGCAGTATTGTTCATTACAAATGTACATTGTAATTATGTTTTGTAATAATCATGCTTTTAAAAAATAAAAAAAAACAAAACAAGAGAAAACAGTACTCTGAAATGATTGAGCAGTTACTTATAAAAGAAAAGATACATTACCTTATGACCCAACAACTGAACTCTTAAGCACTTATCCCAGGAACATTAAAATCTATGCTTACACAAAACTTGTGTAAGAATGTTTATGGCAGTTTAATTCATAATAGTAAGAGACCTTATAGTAGGAGTCTTTCAATGAATGAGTAGTCAAACTGTGGTACATCTATATGATGGAATGCTATTTATCAATTAAGAGGAATTGACTATTAACATGTGTGATTACATGGATGAATCTTCAGAGAATTAAGCCAAGGGAGAAAAGCCAGTTTCCAAAGGACATGCCTTATATAATTTTATTTCTGTATATGTAACATTCTTGAAATCACAGGATTACAGAAAACAGACTAATGGTTGCTAGAAACTAGGGCTAGGAGGAGGATTGGGCACAAGGAGTGGGTAGATTTTGTTATAAAAACTCAGCACAAGGAGTCTTTGTGGTAAAGCAGCTCTTCTATATCTTGATGTAGTAGTGGAAACATGTATATACCTATATGATAAAGTTGAATAGATATAAACACACTAAAAATGAGTATAATCAAAAACAGGGAAATCTGAATAATATTTTGTTACTGTCAATATCATGTAATACTATTATGATCTCAGATTTACAAACTATTACCCCTGGAGAGAATTGTATAAAGGAAACAGGTTTCCCCTGCTATCTGAAAATAGAATGTTCCTATTTTGGTAGGTTATTTTTGAGTTCTTGGAAGGCTATTTCCATTAATTTATATGGAAAATTTTTGAGTGCTCCCATACTGCAAAAAAATCATCTACAAAATGACCTTTCCAAATAGGAAAGCTCTACTTTCAGACAGCGGGAGAAACCTGCACAGGATTTCTCTGTATTATTTCCTACTACTACTTGGGAATTTAAAACCATCTCAAAATTAAATGTTAATTAAAAGAAGAGAACAGATTATATTTATTTCATTTAATACACCCCAAATACTTTAATTTCAATATATTAAACAATATAAAATTATAAAGACATTTAATTTTTTTCCATAATTTTTCAACTAACCACACTCCAAGTTCCCAATAGACACAAAGAGCTAGTGTCTACCATACTGGCCTGTGCCTGTGTAGAAAACACAAAGACAAGAGAAGAAGATAGAGACTGGAGAGGTAAGCAAGGTTCAGATTACAGAGACAGCATTTGTAATAAATTCTGAGTCTTTGTAATGACCTACGGAACCCGATGCAACAGCAACTCCCCCACTGTTTGCTCTCTTGCTCATTCTCAGTCACACTGAAGTCCTTGCTGTTTCTAAAAAATGCCAAGTATACTCCAACCACAGGGATCTTGTCCTTGCTATTTCTCTGCCTGTTACTAACCCTTGGCTCAGTATATCTCATTGACTTGCTCCCACACTAGAAAGTATCTCTATTTAGATATCTATTACCTGGTCTTATCCTGAGCTAATACAAAAGAGTAAATTGCACTCTTACCTAATCCCATCCCTTATATCACTGCTTTAATTTTCTTAACAGTAATTACACATTCTAACATTCTATGTATTTATTTACTTATTGCTAATTTTCAAAAAGCTCGTAAAATTACCTGGCAGATAGAATACATCCAGTGTCTATTAGTTGAATGAATTGTTTGAAGAACAGATAAATTGTGAGGAATACTTTCAGAATTCTAAAGTTAATTTATTCAATCAAAATCTATTTTTTTCTTGACATTAAAATTGATGTAATACATGCATAAATTGGGTTTAGTCTACTGAGGTGTTTAAAATACAAAGCACAGAAGCAATATCTTCCTAACAAGAAACAAGTTAGGTTTAATACAAAAATTAAGATTTTTGTCTAAAAGGATTTTAAAATTTGCCACTTAAAAGGAGAATTATTATTTTTAATAGAAGATAATTTCTAAACTTTATTCTTATATTCATCATACATTTATCTACATGTTGTTGAATTAATTTTTCTATCAAATAAATTCCCCCCAAATTCCAAATGATATTTGCTATTCCTGAAAATGATATGAAATCCCTCCCTGGAGAATCTGCCAGGCTCTCTATGACATATCACCTTCCTGGAGAAGCATTCTCTAATAACCACAATCAGAATTTCTTTCTCTCTTATACTTCTGTTATGTTATTGTACCAGATATACACCTGAATTCAACACTGATTCCAAATGATTATATTAAAGACATTTATGAAAATGTTATCACTCTAGGAAGTAATATGGCAGAAGCCATCTTACTCATTCAGTCATTAGCATAATGTTTTATAGTTCTCAGCAGAACTTAAATATTTGATGAGCTGAATAAATGCTGCTTTGTTTCAATAATATATGCATGCATCTAGTCTAGAAGACTTGGTAGGCAAATACCACACATCAGTCAATTTTTTTTCCAGAAAAGAATGAATGTTTATGAAGATATACATACACACATATCATATGCATCTATATGTATGTATATGATTATTATTTTACATATGATATCATTAAACCATATAAAATATGGAGTGCTATTATTAATGCATAAGGAAATGGAAGTGCAGAAAGAAAATGCAACTTTAACAGAGTTTAATGATTCTAAAACATCAGGACACTCCTTATCTAAGTCAAAAGTGTTATTTCACAATTTCCAATAGTGTCAAATATTTCAATATTTGATAGTTCCTAAAGGCAAGTGATAGAAGGTATATATTTTAAAATAAGACATTAATAAAAATGAGATTATCTAGATAAATTCAACCAAAATATGTTGAGCTTCTAGAAATACATTTCATGTAATATTAAGGAATTGGAGTGTTTCACACAAGAAAATAATATATGATACTATATGGTAAAAAAGTTGGTCTCATTCAAGAGAGATTTGGCATTGCTATTTTGCTGCTGAGAGGCAGTCTCTGAATCAATAGACTCTCCAAACTGATAGATTTTCTCTATTATTTAGGATGGGCATTTTGAACAACCTGATCAATCAATCAATCAATCATTCAGCTAGTCAATCATGACTATGCAACAAAGCTTCAATAAAATTTATGAATGCTCATGTTTGTGAGTTCTCCTTGTTAATACTTGATTTGTATTGTTATGTGTCTTACTTGAAGAATAGCATGTTCTAAGGACTATGGAAGCACCACATTTGAAAACCTCCCAGATACTGCACTATGTGATACTGCATTTTTTCTTCAGGTGACGCTAGGTATCACTTCCTTGTAATAAATTAAACTATAAATACAATATGTTTCTATTAGTTTCATTATTCCTCTTAGTGAACTACCATACTTAAGTTGAATTTGAGGAACTCTGAACTTACAATTGGTGTCAGAAGTAAGGGTGATCTCTTATGGACTATAATATTTAATACTGCAATTGAAGCCTAATTCTATATAGCTGGGCTCAAAGTTTTGGGCACACTTGATGGAGTGCACAAATCACTCTATATAGATGTATAATGTAATTTGATAACTTTAGAGCTATTTTAAGATGAATTATAATATATTAAAATGTAGGAGGCAGGGTTACAAAGCCAAATCTCAAAAGTTAAATTACTATCATACAGATCTATTTGATAAACTGCTCCAAAGTCAAAATGGGACTCAATATAAGATGTCATTAGCTGCCTATGAAATCAGTAAGCTCCTGGACAATCCATAAGAAATGAATACATTTCTAGGAACATACAACCTGAATCATAAAAAAGTAGAAAATCTGAACAGACCAATTACTAGTAAGGAGATCATATTAGTAATTGGATGTCCTTCATCAAATGAAAATCTAGGCCATATGACTTTGCTGGTACATTCTATTACACATTCAAAGAGAATTAACTCTTCTCAAATTCTTCTAAAAATTAGAAGAGAAAATTCTGTTTACTCTCATTTTACAAAGCCAACATTCCTCTGATAGTAAAAACAAAGAAACCACAAGAAAATAAAATTATAGGCCACTATTCCTGATGAAAATAGATTAAAACATTCTTAACAATATATTAGTAAACTGAATTCAACAATACATAAAATAGCCATAGACAATGAGCCAGTGGGATATATTCTACTTCTGCAAGGATAGTTCAAGATTAACAAATTAATCAATGTAATACATGACATTACCAAATGACAAATAAAAATTGTATGATCATATCAAAAGATTTAGAAAAACATCTGATAAAATTCGACATATATTTATAATAAAAGCTCCCAACAAAGTGGTTATGATGGAGCATATTTTAATCCAATATATAGCAAACAGGTAACATTATACTCAGTGGTGAAACGTCAAAATCACAAACAAAAAAAAAGAATGCTGATGTTCACTGTTTTTATTCAGTATAGTATTTGAAGTTCTAGTCAGAGAAATAAGATGAAGAAACAAAAAATATCCAAGTTAAAAAGGGAAATGGAAACCTCACTATTTGAAGATGACATTATATAGAGAAAATCCTAAAGACTCCACCAAAAAACTATTGGAATTAATTAATAAATTCAGCATAGCTGCAGGCTACAAAATCAATATATAAAAATCTGTTGCATTTTTATATACTGTACTATTAGAAAGATAAATTAAGAAAAAAATTCCCATTTACAATTGCATTAAAAAAATACAATACCTAGGATAAATTTAACTAGGGCCGAAGACCTAAATATTGAAAACTATAAGATATTAATTAAATACTTTGATTAAGTTACCAGCAAATTAAAAGATATTTCACGTTTATCTTTTTGAAGAATTAAGATTGATAAAAACATCCATACTATCCAAGCTATCTTTAGATACTAAGCAATCTCTATTATAATTCCAATGGGATTTTTTTACAGAAGTAGAACAAATTAACCTAAAATTTATATGGAACCACAAAAGATGCTCAATTTTCAAACCAGTATTGAAGAAAAAAATAACAAAGTTGCATGCATCATTTTTTTATATTTCAAAGTATATTGAAAAGATTGTTGATCAAAACAGCATAATATTGCTATGAAACAGTCACATATATCAACTGAACAGAATAGAAAGACAAGAAATAAATCTATGCATATATGATCAATTAAATTATAAAAAAGGAGCCAAGAATACACAATGAGGGCAGTTTCTTCAACAAGTGATCTTAGAAAATTGAATTCACCTGTAAAAGAATGAAACTGTACAGATATCTTAAATTATATGAAGAAATTAAGTCAAAATGTGTATTAAATACTTGAATATAAGGTGTGAAGCCATAAAAATCCTAGAATAAAATATAAAAAGCAAATGCCTTTTTGATGGTTTTGGATTTGATATGAAAGGTGTAAGAAACACAAAAGTAAAAATAAACCAGTGGGACTACATCAAACTAAAAATTTCTGCACATTAAAAGAAACTAAAACCAAGATACAAATATAATATACAGAATGGAAGAAAATGTATTTGAATGGTATATATGATAAGGGATTAATACCCAAAATACATGAAGAACTCATATAAATCAAACAAAAGAAAATCAGATTGAAAAATGGACAGATGTTATGAATACAGACTTTTCCAAAGAAGATATACAGATGGACAATATGTATACATAAGCTACACATCATTAATTATTAGCAAAATTCAAAAAATAAAACCCCATAATGAGATACTACCTTGCATCTATTAGAGTGCTTATTCTCAAAAAGACAGAAATAACAAATTTAAGTGAGGAAGTAGAGAAAACCTATTTGCACTATTGGTGAGAATGTAAATTGTTCCAGCCACTATGGAAAACAACATGAAGGGCCTCAACAAATTAAAAATAGAACTATCGTTTGATCCAGTAATCTACTTTGAGATATTTATTTAAAATAAATGAAAAGACTAATTTGAAAAGACACATACATCCCCATATTTACCGCAGTATTATTTATAATTATCAAGATATGGAAAGAATCTGAGTATCCATCAATGGAAGAATGGATAAAGAATATGTGGTATAGCCAGTGAGGAATGACATGTTGGAAAGGGGTGAAGAAAAAGAAATCCTACTACACTGTTGGTAGGAATGTAAATTAGTAGGACATTTTTGAAAAACAACATGTAGATGCCTCAAAAGCCTAAAATAGAACTACCATTTAATGCAGCAATACCATATTTAGGCATAGACTCAAAAAATATAAAATCAAAAACAATCAAAAAATAAGTGCTCTTCTATTTAATAACAACACAATAAATAATAGCCAACTTACAGAAACAAATTAAATGCCTGTCAACAGATCAACAGATGACTGGATAAAGAAACGGTGGTGTATATATACTCACTGGAATTCTATGCAGCTGTTAAAAAAGATGAAGTCTTGCCATTTGTAACAAACTGGATGGAACTAGAGATGATTACGCTAAGAAAAACGAGAAAGAGAGACAGAGACAGAGAGAGATGTATACAGGATGTTTCCATTCATTTGTGAAATATAAAGAAACAAAACAAATGAACAAAGAAATATCAAGAAAGTTCACAGGACACAGGACTGTGACTACCAGCAGAGTGGGAGGAAGGAGGAAATCAGGGAAAGAAGGAATGAATATGTTGGTGGTCGAGAGCACTAGAACTCTGCTTGTGGATGTGGTGTGAAATGCACATAGACTGAGTGTATATTCAATGTCTTAAAAAGCATATAGCAATGTAAACAAAGAAATAATGAAACAATTACAAATAAATAAGTAAAATGCGGTGTATATACATACACAGTGGAATATTACTTAGCTATAAAAATAATAAAATCTTGCCATTCGTGACAACATGATGTCCTTGGGGACATTATGATAAGCAAAATAAGGTAAACAGAAAGACAAGTGACCTCACTTATATGTGGAATCTTCAAAGAAAAAAACAGCAAATTCATACATACAGAAAAAAAGACTGGTGGTTATCAGAGTTGGAGAGTGGGAGTAGGTGGGCAAAAATGGGTAAAGAAGGGGGTTAACAGGGACAAATTTCCAGCCAAAAATAAGTGATGGGGATTAATGTATGGCATGGCAACTATAACTTATACTATTGTATTCCCCAATGGAAAATTGCTAGAAGAGTAAATCTTAAAAGTTCTTATTACAATATAAAATGTTTATAACTATGTATAGAGAATAACGTTAACTTGAATGCTATGGCGATCATCTCACAATATATACAAATACCGAATCATTATGCTGTATGCCTGAAACTAACATAATGCTATATGCCAATCACCCTTAATTTTTAAAAGGAAGTAGTTTCTCACTTTTGAAATGTTAAGTTCTAGTGCAGAATCCTTTAAGCTATATACATATATATTGGTTGTTGTTAAAGAATTCAGTCTCAGAATGAGAGGGTAGATGATTTTCAAATATGTTCAGACACCGATTTTGCTATTTTATGGTCTCTATTTTTTCAAAACCACAATTTACAAAGTCAAATTAAAATGTGTGGCAGGTGAAAGTCTTAGATTTGGGTTTTACAAAGATCTGTCCATTTTGTTTAAAAATATCAGGAACAAAATGGAGCATTCTAGAAGAGAACATGTAAATGTGTGTAGTGCTAGCTCACATTTCCCATATAAGGTTTTGTTTTTTCTGTTGTAAAATGTTAATATACATGCCTTCTCTAAAAAATGTTGTCGGTACAGCATTTTAATGATATACGATGAGAATTAGCACTGTTATGAATCAAATTACAAAAATATCTATAAAATTTTTAAAGTATCAAATTTAAAAATATCGTGAAGGACATAAAATCTAAAATTGTACAAAGGAACATAAGTGTATACTTAATAAACATATATAAATCAATTTATGTCATAAAACATTTTTTGCATTTTAATATACTTCTAAATGTCCCATCAACAACATGTGAAGTATAGTTTTTCTGGAACTTCCTGTGTGATTGTCATTTTCAAATACAACTGAATTTCAGGTTCTTGAGTAAAACTTTCAAATATGAACTCTATCCAATAAAAATAAAGCTGCATACATTGCATTTCACACATATCTTTTAATATTCTGATCAACACAAAGTATTATAAAAGCAAGTATTACAAAAGCTTCTCGAGAGTTAATTTTTTGGATCTATGATGCTATGAAATACAAAATGCAATAATAAGAATTCATCATATAAGAAGTCTAATAGTCTCTGGTCTCACTTTGCCCAAAGTATTAATTACCATTGTTTTGTAGAGATTATATGTTTGGTTTTGCCTTGGGTTATTTTGTCTTTTCACAATGACTTCATCACTTTGCTCTAGAGCCTCAGTCTACTCCAGGTTCTTAACTGCAGAAGTAAAAAATGATATAATATTTTAAAAATGACACAGTACATAAAAAAGCTTAATTAGTACATAGAAAATTATTTTAAAACCAGTAACAGTATGTTGTCACAAATCAATGTCTGTTTTCTTATTTGGGGCGGCAACAGTGGTAGGATGAACCCACATTTCATTTTGTAAATTCATGTAGTTTTCTGGAAAAACCTTGCTAATTCCTGATATGGAATTAAAATAGTCTCAGAAAACCTTAGAACTTGAAGAGAACTCATTAATGTGTCATAGTTCTGAGTCAAAGTAAGATATTCTCTAAAGTTTAAGATAGAATATAGTTTTAATTTCAGCGATGTATTATTAAATAGTTGGAAGACTCCATACATGATATTCTAGTTTTGAACTAAAAGCATTCATACATATGGAAAAATAACTATAATTTATTTCCCCAATAAATAGATAGTGGAAAAAAATGTATAATCTCCTCGTATCTGGCAAGGAATGATAGTTTTGTCATAATGAGCAAACTAAAATTTAACCCTACTAATTTTCCATTTTTTTCATAATAAGAGTCAAAAAGGAAATCACAGAGATGACTATTTAAAACAATACATTTTTGAAAAGTTATAAATAAATGTATAGCTTCAAAATATTTTATTTTAATATTTATTATTTTATGTATATTTTATATACATCTATTACTGCCTTTAAAAATAATTGATATTTTATATCATCTCTTCCTGGTTTCTTTTCAGCTTTGCATGCCAGTAAAAGGACAGGGATGCACCATCTTCTTTGAGTTAGCTGAAATGATTCATGTGCCCCACCACAAGACAATGCTGAGTCTCAGAACTGCCCTCTAATCTAGCTCTTATTACGTTAGGGGTTACCTCTAAAGTCTAATTCAATGCAATATTCACTATTCTTTTCCATGAATGTCTTAGGCTTATCCTAAAGTAAAGAAGGTCTACCTAAGTAACTTGTATTTATTCAAGGCTATTTCCCCTGGAACTTCTCCATAACTTAATCCAGTTTCAGATATAGTAGAATAAACCATAGTTTGAAATTCACTAGGGTAAATGGTGCTCAAGCTTACTTGGTTAGCGGAAGCACTGGAGATTAAGGCTTTCTTTTCAGAACATGTAAAAAAAAGGACATATTAACTTGCAGCATATAGATTTGAAATGTTAGAATCCCAGATATGCAACTTTAAGATATAATATCACAAACATCTTTCTACATAATACAGACTTTTGCTGTATATCCTGCTGGACGTATGTCCATAAATGCCACTTATCAAAGAATCTGTTAAATATAAACAACAACATGAAACTTGTCTAGCTGTCACTTTAAAGGAAAAACCTGGCTAATTGTACCAAAGAGATGCAATCAGCAAAATCCACAATGAGAAAAGTGTTAAATGACAATTTGGTTAAAGGGGATAATTATGAGGTGAAGGATGAATTGGACTGCTGGTGGCAAACTCTATTATATAAAAATTCTGATTTAGATTTTGTGTACCTCCAATGTGTATAATGTTATAATGCAATGTTCCTTCAATTAAATTTTAAAAAGGATAACTAGCTCAGTTTCATCAGTAAATATACTGCAAAGAGCTAAAAGAAGAGAAAACCCATAAACTGAAAGAGATTCTAGAAAAACGTCAACCAAATACCATGTGTGGGCCTTATCTGAATCCTCAAATTAACTTTAAAACATGAGATAATCAGGAAAATTTGCATTCTTATGGGGTATTATATGATATTAGGGATATGCTGTAAATAAATACTTAAAAGTGTAATAATACTATCAAGGTTTAGAAAACTATGCTTTTCTTTTAGAATTAAATAATGAAATATCTATAAATGAATTGATATTATATAACCTATGAGTTTTTGCTTCAAAATAATTTGGGAATTTAGGGATGAGTTAATGGTAAGTATAGGTGAAATCATATTTGCAATAACTTGATGAAAGCTGAATTGTGTGTATATATCAGAGAAAATAAAATCACTGTTGAAGTGATGCCTATATTTCTGTTCACTGCAGTCTTACTCACATTAGCTAAGACATGGGAATGCTCAGGTTTCCATCAAAGGATAAATGGACAAAGAAAATGTGTATATATAAAATAGGATACTATTCAGTCAAAAAAAGCAGTAAATCCTGTGTCATTTGTAACAACATAGATAAATCTTGAGATGATTATGTTAAGTGAAATAGGAGAAAGACAAATACTATATGATCTCACTTATAAGTGAAATTAATAATAAAAAACCGCAACTTACTGAAACATAATAGATTGGTACTTGCCAGCGGCTGAAATAGGAGAAATGGGTGATGGTGGTCAAAGAGTACAAAGTTTTAGTTACAAAATAGATATGCTTCCAGGCTCTAATATGTAGATACTATGGGTATTGTAGTTAATAACACTGTATCATACACCTCAGTGTTGCTAAGATATTAGACCTTAAATGTTTCTCATCATCACTGATAAAAAGAAAGTAACACTGTGAGGCTATGAATGTGTTAACTAACCTTGTCGTGGTAAATATTTCATAATACATTTCACAATATTACTTGTCAAATATATCTTAAAAGCCTGGAAAATTGATGTCATTCTCTCCCTAACTCCCTCCAAAAAATTTGAAAAGTTAAACTTCTGTGTTCTATGTGAATGAAATTATGCTCATGGAATTGCATTATATTATTCTAATTGCTGTCAATTTGGAATTTTCCAGAATATAAGCTTTTTTTTTCTGAAAAAAGTTGATTGTCTGGCATGCCCTGGTGGAGTAGAAGTTGGCTATAGTCCACATACATTTCAAGGTTCAGGGTTTGAATCCCAGGGTCAGGAGGATCAACCCAGATGAACAATAAATAAAACAAAAAACATAAAATGCTTCTTCTTCCTCTTTCTTCCTATCTGCCTGCCTCTGTCCATCTGCATTCCTGCCTGCACCTTTCCTTAAAACAAAAAAGAAAAAAAAAACTGTCTAAAATATATTTTCATTAATATTAGTAGGAGCAGAAAAACCAAAAAAAAAAAATGTAGGAAATGAAAGATACATAAGAATTCATTGAACTGAGAAAACAACTCATTCAGTAAAATTGGGAATGGGGGGTGGATAGAGAATTCTGTGAAGGTTTGGGCTGAGATAGTCCATTATAGAATGAATCTTCTGTAGCAAAGGACACTCAAGGAGCAGAGCAGGATACCCTATAGAAAACCAATGCCTTTGAATTATGTGCCAACAGAGAGAAGAGAAAAAGATTACTATTAACTCGAAAAAATACTCTTCTTCTTACCTTATTTTACAGACCAAAAACTCAGTCAATCTCTTGTAAGTGTAGAAATCGTTATACAGATTGATTGGAATGAGGTAGAAATTTAGGGTAAATAGTTCAAAAAGCATGTTTTAGTATACAATGTAGCATACACTGGGCTTTTCCCCTAAAAACTGAGTGTTTCGACCTGAGCTGTGTATTAATCAATCTCTTCCAGTTTCCATCTATATATTTTCAGTAAATTTTTTCAGATTGATGTCACATTTGATATCAGTTTACTCAAACCATTGTCAGTATTTTGCCTATAATTTCACTGGGAACAAACTGTATTGTTCATTGCTGATAGTATAAGGCATCTATGTTACTAACTCATTATGAATATTTGACTTGAGACTTAAGTGAAACCCTTACCTCTTTGTTGGCCCATCCTTGATCTTGAACTCGCTGAAGTGTATTTGGTTGGATTATAGTCAGATTGAACCCACTTTTCAATTCATAATTGAACTGTATTCCTATGATGCCTTATATTTAACAGTGAAAGGAAATAACACAGCTTGACCCTTATAGTGTGTTATGAAGAGCTTCAGTCAAGTAGAGACTTCTTTTATTCTGGTTGGAGTATTTTGCTGCTATCTTAACCTTGAGCTGGGCGGAATCATGAAGAGCTACATGAAATTCCTTTATCTATGTTGCTTCAATGTTAAGAGGCCTTATTAACGCAAAGACATTAAATTGTTTGAATCTGTATGCAAACATTCAATTTTAATGCCTACCATAACTTAAACTAAGAAGACAATGACTAACATTTATTGAGCATGTATTTTAAACAAGCAATGAGCTCAGGGCTTTATATACAGCATTAAATTTATATTTTTCATTATTTATTGGCATTTCAAGAGATCATCCAGACAGTTGCTCAAATCAAGCCTATCACTCCTTCCTTTAGACCTTGAAGTAGCAGTGAGCAGTTATTGCAGTTTTTAAATGCATATCCTGCTATGGGTCAGAGTCAGTAATTCTGATTCAGGAAACTATTATGTGTATCTTTTCTCAGCTTTCTATTAAGTGACATCATATTGAGTTCAAAATGGCCACAGTGGGAGAACTTACACTACAGAAATTAATAAACATTTTTTTTACCCCCAAGAACAATGTTAAACATTTAACTAATATATCATTTTATCCATCATTTATTCTACAAGAAGACATTCAGACTATCTGTCATGACCCAGTTATTGTTATTTTAATGTTTAAAGTTAGGAATTGACTAACTTTGAACATATAAAGGAACAAAAGGAAGAAATCAGCCTCAGAAGTGCTGCACCCACTAACCTTTCCCCAATTCGTTTCACTTCTTGAAAGCCATAGACATTCTCAACACATTGGTGGGAGCAGGATTTGGGGAAAGAGACTCTCTCTACATAAGGGTCAGCAGACTATGATCTGTGTAAATCTGACCGATTTTCTTGTTGTGTAAGTCATGCTTTATTGGACTCCAGCTACATGCATTGGTTTATGTGTTGTTTGGGGCTGCTTCCACACTTAAACCAAAGTAGCAAGTAGTAGCAACACAGATTAGCTGGTCTATTAAACCACAGATATTTATTATCTGACCTTTCACAGAAATAATTTTTTTTCCATGAATGACTAGGATTATGACGTATTTGGTGTAAGGATGATGCTTGATTTTGGATTAAATTTATGCAAAGATGAGGTAGCAAAAAAATCAATTACCTTGTTTTACCTTAAACTGATAAAGAGGTTGCAGAAACAGAAACTATATTCTTGAATTTCATTGTATTTATTCCAGCAATTTCATCTTGTGGGGCAAGTATTTATTCATTATGTCACAACACTTGGGTACTGAGTTGTTGGTCTCACATAGGTTGGTGCACCCTTCACCTGAATCTCTTTATTCAGTCATTCATTCAACAAATATTTAATAAGGGCTCCTAGGGTCTAGACAGTAGATTTATACTCATGAATAGTTAAAGTTCCTTCCCAAACAGAGCTGATATTTAGGTGGGAAATATTTTATTTGTTTGGGCAATGAATGAGGTATTTTTAAGATGTTAAATGAAAGCATCCCTGAAGACATATTTGAGCAGAGAGATGAGAATAGTGTAAAAGAAAGAGCCATGCATTCCTGACAAAAGGGACAGGAAAGGCTCAGAAGGCTCTTTAGGTGTGTGCTCAGCTGGATAAGGAAAAGCAAGATGGAAAGTAAAAGAGTGACAGTATCAGAAGGTAGGCAGAGCCCTGTATGCACAGTAACTGTGTTATTTTGATTAAATACAAACCAACTGGTAAGCTGTATGGAGGGTGTGCATAGTAGAGACTACAGTGTGTTAAAAGAAAGGAGGAGATTAGTTGCAAGTTTATTGCTAAGAGATGATCTATATATGCAGGGTGTGGGGGTTACTAGAAGAAGAGAGTTAAGAGGAGTTTGGATTGCAAATGTAGGCAACAGCTAGGTTCCTCATGTTTCAGGTCTTTTACATTACACACTTCCTCTGCCTTGATCTCAACCCTCTTCCACTAAGTTCTCGGTATTCATGGGGTGCCCTTGAGTCCATGACTGTTTTCACTCAAGACAGATGAGGCTGGTGCTGCTTAGGATACTTTTCTAACGTAGAGTGTGTGAATGGACAAAAATAGATTAAAACAGAATGTAGTCTATGTGTTATACACACACAGACACACATAGAGAGGCATACACACAGTCACACACAGACACACATATATATCCTAGGTTCCAACATACAACTCTTGAATCACTAAGTCTTTTACAAATTTTATCAATCTTTACTGATGCATTGATTTGATTCTTCAGGCAATTAAATAATATAATTTCTTTAATTCATGTTTTATTATGAGCTCAACTCTCCCTTCTTCCTTTATCCTTGCCTGATAAGGTTTTAGATAAATTACACTAAAATTTTCAAACAAATTTCGTAGAAGTTCTTGCCTATTATATGATAGAAAAACATACCTTCTTATATTAACCCTATAGATCTCCATGTTGCTATGGGTATAGTGAATTCACTATCATCCCAAAGTGAAGCTTTTTTTTCTTTGTCCTAAACAAAGGGCAGGCTTTTGCTGGTTTTCCAAATCAGTAGGATTCAAAGCCTAAGTGGATATTTGAGCATTTTAGGAGAGTGGTGGCATAGTTCTGCCTGTGATGCCAAAGGAAACTTTCAATGTCAGATAAAATATAAGATTTATAAAAAGGAGAGGGATGTGTATTTACTGGCAGACAATTCTGAAAGCTGAGAATAAGTGTTCCAGGCAATATTACTGAAAATAGGTTTTTTGAAATCTAAATACTATACAATCTAAATTGCAACACAAGACACTTTAGATGTGACTTAAAATGATTAAACAGTGAAATGAGGGATACTGAAAAGTTTTATCTAATACATGTAAATATAAAGAATACAATTACATATGACATATGTTGGTATATTTTTAATTTTGAAAATGTCATAAGCGTACATGCGGCCTTGATCAAAATATATTTTTCTTAGTGTTAAGATGAATATCAAAAATAAAGTGGGGACTAGGCTATCCTCTCCAAGGCATGGAGTGAGCCACATTAGACTTCGATGGTTTAGGAGTGTGCCTGGAAGGCTCAGGAAGGGTTAAAGTTTTGTCTGTGACACTAAAATTGAGGCCAGCTGTAGGTCATATTCACGTCCCAGTCACAGGAAAATGAACCTGTGAGACAGAACCTAATTATCTGCTAAACCAAAAGCCAGTCTCAGTTCAATAACTTACGACAGAGCTAGCAGCCAGATATAGTGTTACCATGGCAACGTTGGAAAAAGCGCCACTGCGGTTGAGAGTAAGGAGGAAGGGAAGGAGACTGTAACCCTAAATGTGCTGTAGAGTGTTTGATCTCGGACAAGTGCGTCTGTCTAGAAAACCAGGTTATTCTATACATGCCTACTATTGCCAGTTCACTTTAATATCTGCTACAATTACAGAAGAGAGAAAGGCAATTACAATGTCCTCTGGGCTTAAAAATAATCCACAAGCAAATGGCTAACCGGGAATTAATTTTAAAGAGAAAAACATAAGCTTACTCTTTCTCCACCTCCATACCATCTCCAAAGACAGATAAGGCAGGGCATAAAGTGTGAAGAATCTTGAATACCTCATAATTATAATGAATGAGTCCCATGTCCATGAAATCCACTGTCACCTTATTTTCTTTTCCCTTCTCCTATCCCAATCCCAGGTCTTGAAGCTGGGTCCACAGGCTATACATAACCTGCGTGTTAGATACCACAGCTGCCTGAGCCACAGGGCTGTGTCACATTTTCTCTGTATTCCCAAATTCCAATATAATTTTGAAAACACCAAAACTCTAGAAATTAAGCAATAATAATTGTTCTCCTAGGCAGTAGGAGCAGAACTGAATATAGGAAAGAAGTGACTTTTCTTTGTAAATTCTGCCTAAGCTTTCAATTAAAATGATTTTTTTGAAATATTGAATTAAGAATCAAACATTGAAGGGAGGTAAGCCTGTCAGGATGGTCGTTTTTCTTCTTCTGCCAGTTTATCTTTGTAGTTTGTTCTGGAACAATACTGGATTTCTGAATTTAGGAGATGATAATGGCTTACCCTCATAAAAACTTTGGGAGCCAGTTACCATGAATATTGTGAAAACAACATCTCACTTTAAATATTTGTAGAACAAACAAGAGCTTACATGCAGTTATATGAATTTACAGGAGGAATTCAGGAGTACATTTCTTTCTTTCTTTTCTAAAGCTTCCCAGTGGAGATAAATCATGCTAAAGCTTGTCAGTAACAATTATTGGATTTCAACATATTTGACAATTTTGATGTGTCATTAATGATATAATAAGACATATCTAGCACTTAATGCTATCACTTGGGCATGCTATCCACTTGAAATAGAAAATTTGATGAAAACATCACTATATATGTATAAATATACATATATACATATATGCAGTATTTCTTTATGTAAAGCTCATAAATATATTGGGCTTGAAATGGGAAGAGAAAGGAATATGGATATGAATAATACCCTTTTCATGTGCATGAATAATTTTGTAGCAATGCAAATTATAAGGCACAAAATGGAAAGTAGGTTTCTTGTAGCAGAAATATGACTAGGAACATAGCCTGTTTTTTTCCCAATATATCAGCTACTTATGATTTCTATGCATTTTCTTTAAGATGTCACATCTTCTAGAAACTTTTTATCCTACCCTATTATGTTTTTAGTGTATAATTATAATATGAAAATCTACATCTTCAAATTCTTTTCAATTACTAGAAAGGGAATTATAGGATTTTAAGAAGATAAAAAGGAGGGAAAAGGGTGGAGGACAGAAAAGTAACATCAAAGGGCAAAATGAATTTCCTGATTAATTTCCAGGTATAAGTGGCCTAACCTATGTTCCTGAATCAAACTTAATTCTTTCTCAAGTAATTGGAAGTCAGAAAGTATACCCCTTGCTAAGCAGATGTTTCTGAGATCTGATTATTAAATGGGCCTTATTGGTTGCAAAGATGCCAACAATACAGTCCAATCACTGGATACTGTTACTCCTAATATAAATAAGTTTTTCTCTTAATCTTTCCACTTCCGTGAAATAATTAGTGAGAAAAGAAGATGAAGCAATGTTACCAGAAAAAGCATCTGAAAGAGCTATTGATTCAAATGCTTTTACATTTTACCCTGATCACACATGATTAGCTTGCAGATATGAGCTTAATAATGATGCAAAACACCAGATTTCACTGGATTCTCTGTTCCACTTGAATTCCCAGGAAGGATATTGGAAGCACAACAAAGAAATAATACTGTTTTTTCTCAAGATATTTAGTCAACGATTCTGAAGAGATGTGCCATGCCTTTACATAGCATAGTTTTTCTAAACTATTCCATTGTACACCTATTTTTGTAGGTAGATGTGTCTGTATGTATATATACGTATGTTTTTATTTCTAATTATAATCCTAGTATCCATAAATAGAAATCGTGTGAAACATAAGCTCTAACCAGCATAAATGAAATATGTTTAATTAACATTAAGCACAATAATAGTATAGGTGAAACTAAGTTTACAAGTTAAAATTAAGTTTATAGAGCAAAATAATCTGCTTGCCTTATGGAAGTTACTTTTTTGACTGAGTGAATAAATAAATGGGCTTTTTTTTTTTGGCTAATGACCAAAGACCCAATTATTTGCATGAAGACAAAAGAAGCAAAAGTAAAGTCTTGAAACACATTTAAATGAAAGGACTAAACACTATGCCGCCTTTGGAAAAATTATATGAATAATATTTCTAATTTTCATTGGTTCTTAATTCATTGCTAGGAAGAAAAAGGAAAAGAGTATCTAGAAATACAACTATTATTATTATAGTTGCCATTTTTAAGTGAACTAGAATAATTTAGGATATATGAACATTTAGTATATAATAAAGGTGGCATTTCTTACATGATTTGTACTTTCTTCCTATTAGCTAGCCACTACTTTCTGTTTCTCATGGAACTCTGATATTGTGTTTTATTGAGTATTGGTCTTTCACTTTTGAAAAACCCATAAAATTCTTCCTTCAGCAGCAAAACTATATAATGTTCCTCTCAAAGAGCTCCACTTGCTGATTAACCATTGACCCTTTGGTACTAGCTGATATTTTGGATCTGAAATTCTATAGCATCCTCCATCTTAGTCTGCCGTCTCCTTGATGTCTCTCAAAGACAGATAAACTTCTCTGAATTTCTTTCATATCTTACTGAAGGAGTTTCTTAGGAAAAGGTGATGGATGGAGGGTTGGAGGGGATGGTTGTTAGTCAGACCCTCTCTAATTCGTACTAAGAATCTGTTACAGGCCTGTTTTACCAGAAGTTGTAACAAGAGAAGTACAATAGGGGATGCTCTTTATCTCCTCATCTACAGCCAGTTTTCCCCTCCCTCTCATACTTTAGACTTCTTGCTGTCCACAGCCCAAAAATATCCATGCTGTCTGTGTTATAAGCCCTGACTTCTACCTCATATCCCAAAACTTTTATTGCTTTATAGTTCACTTTTATAATTCTATGATCCACATTTCTAGAATCAGGTTAATATTTCTGATGAGGTCTTTTAGGAGTTAACAATAAAGTCCCACTCTTCTGACACAGATCCATTTGTTCTGAGAACTTACCATAAAATAATCTAACAGACAATTTAAATCTTCTGTTAACTCTTCCTTATTGTGTTGACCCTCCCACTAAAGCAAATGATTTGAGAAAAATACAGTAGCAAGTATATTTTTGAGAACTGATAATCTTAATATTTCTAGCTATCATTTCACTCTATAGTTAATCAGTTGGTTTTGTCAATTTTATCTTCTAAGTATTTTTCTCATCACCTCTCCATTTTCACTGCCACCACCTTCATTCAGGCCACTAACTTCTGTGCCAATTCACATCCCCAGGAAATCATTATTATATAAATGTGTATTTATCATCAGAATACTGTATATACTAGGAAGAAAGGATGAAACAAACTCAATTTTTACTTATAAATGGACTAGTTAAATAAAACATATTCTACTCAAGCAGTAACATAAATGATCATAGGCTAAAATGATAATATGTGGGAAAGTGTTTATTTTGTATGTAGCAATTATGGAGGAAGTTACAAGTGATTATGACAATATGTGTGTGTGAATGAGAAAGCATGAGTGTATGCTGAATGATAATACAAGCTATTTTCTATGTGATGAGATTAATAATTTTTTAGGTTTAATATTTGTCAAATTTCAAAATATGGACATTTCTTATAGTGTTCAAGAAGAATTTATTTTGTAAACAAACTAGAAAATATATTTAGAATAATGTGAAAATCTCTTAAATTGGCTTAGATGGCTTGAGCTCCAAAGACCATCTTGAAACTTCCTGTGAAATAGAAGACATTTTAAAAGAGCAACAAGATAGGAACAGCCTAGGTTCCTGACTTCAAAGATTCAAGCATGTCTTTATGAAATGTTTTTTAAAACTAGTAGATATAATAACATTGGACTAATAAGTTTAACTCCACTGGTATCCAATAATACTATCTATCCAGTTGTACGACAAATAATGTCAGTATTTTCAGGATATGAATCACTTGAGTAGGGCAGAAATTTGAAATAAAATTTATTTTCATAAAATAACGTCAGATTTCTATCTACTTAACATATATTTATTAATTATAAGATGAATAAATGTCTCATGATTGTTTCATTAATAACTGCATGCCTCAAAATTATTTATGTTCACTCTGAGAGACACTGCTAGTTTTTAGGCAATATTTCTTTTCTCTTTTCCCCCTGGTGTACTTAGCAACTAAGTTCTATGGATACAGTAGGAGTTGTGTATAAAGTTTCCTGAGATTGTCCTAAAAAAATAGTGTCCTTATTTTTCTCTTCTAATTATTATATAAAAGTGAACAGCACGGTAGAGCTCCAATGGTCATCTTTAGGTTACCTGTGACATGGAAGTCATTTAAAGAACACAATAGGATAAATGAAAACTAGGCCCCTGATTTCAAAGTAGTAAGTTAGGTTTCCATGAGAAAGATTTCAAAGCTGTGCAATTACCTCCAAGCTCTCCATTGCTTATTTGTTTATCTTTGGGTGTCACATTCTCACCATGAATCCAACATGCTTACTATCAAAGTTCTATTAATGAAAAGAAGAGGGGGGATCTGATACACGTTCATAGAAAGGTGATCAGGATCCTCATTCTTCTAGTGTTAAAGGTGGAAAATCTGTGTCACATTTTCTTCTTTGCCACAATTTGCATCTCATGTGGTCTACTAAGCCATTAAATTCCTTCATACATGAAATGTCTTACATTCACTTCTTCCTCTTCACACTGATTGTCCTTAGCAGCTTCTAGCTTCAGGGGGGCTTTAGTGAACTTGGACAACCTTATACACAGTACTGGAAATTTTTTTTGAACAAGAATGGATACACACTCAAAATATTTCACTTAATCTCATGGAAATGAAACCTCAAAAGACCAGAGATATATGAACTTTAGGAAACCTGCTTTAGAATTCCCTGTATGTTTCTTCAGGCATTAATTGTCCTAACATCTTCTCATTTCAACATTCTCTAACTCTTTCTTAAATAGAGTGTTAATCATCTAGTGGTTTTTAGAAAATATATTTGCATGGGCTATACTCCAAACTTACTGAGTCAGAATTTACAGGGTCTTCTGAATAGTGAATCTTCATAATGCTTGCTGAGTAGTTCTGATAGGTCCTCTGAATTAAGGTCTTATGCTACATTGACTGCAAACAGATTAATCTTGTATCTTACATTTTTGCACCTGCCAAAAACTTTTAAAGGGTTCCATACTGAATCTTAATATTGTACAGTTACTAGAAGAGCCCTGTATGTACATTGTAGGACCTCCACAAACTGATCTCAGCATCCCCTTTAACAGGAATTTTTATAAAAATGCACCGAATCTTCCAACAAAATTGAACACAAATCATAGCTCATTTTTCCTGGTCCTGAACGTGATGAATATTTCTCCTGAAATCTGGTCAGTCTTTCCATGACTTCTTCTTGAAACCCTTTTGATTCATCATGGACTGTCTAAATGCAACCTCTTCTGAGGAAGTTTCTTCAGCAACTAAAGGTAATACCTCCTCTCTAATATCAGAACACTGTGCGTACATGTTCTTTCTGAAACTGTCACATTCTGACTTGATAATCTTTTAGCTTTTCTTGCTTTCTCTTAAAAACATAATATCTTGTGAAGAAGGAATACTAAATTCATTTTGCATTTCCAAAATACTTAGCATGATATCTTGCTTTGTGTATCTTATGAACAAATGTATGGACAAGTAGATGGGTAGATAAAAATGATTTAAAGGCTGGTATTCTCTTGCTTGTAATTGTCATTACTTGCTCACAGGACATTGCAAAATAACACATTTAGCAATCAGAGTATTCCAATAGTTGATAAGACATAGAGAGATGATGTCAAAATCTCCCTTCATCATTATGTTTAGAATATCTAAGGCTTTACAGACTTTAATTGAATAGATTTTTAAAAATCCAATGCCAGGCTCCAAAAAAATATATGAAGAATGTCTTTGAACACTAATCAAGTTTGGAGTCATTTCAATACCACTTAGTCTGAATGGTCAAAAAAACTGAGGCAGAATTTAATGCTTGACACATTTAGAAATGCATGTCATTCCTCAATGACTTTAGAATATCTAAACATGGTTTTTATGTGCAAATACATTTCAAATATTTTTCAGGGGATTCTGGGTATGAGACTGACTTGACTGAAATTTAAAATCACTCCATACCTGACATGATGGATTATTAGACAATCAAAGGTTAACCTGGATATGCTTGTACACCATCTCCATTTTTAAATCCGTTACAAAATTTTCTTCAACCTATGTTGCTACTAGCATATTTTTAAAATTATCAATGCATCATAGTAAAAATCTGGCTTGTTGGTGATTTTTTCCTTATATAAAATTTTAAAAAATCAATATATCTACTTTGAGAATGAAGGAGGACAAATATGGTTTTATAGATATAAGAAATGATAGTCTAACACTTAAATAATCCTCTGGTGATGACGAAAATCACAAATAAGTCTCAAGAATACATATGAAAAGCTTAGAGTAGTAACCCAAGATTTGTGAAATGAAATTGATTTCCATTCAAATCAGGTCTTTTACTCTTCTTGAAAATGTCAAGGTGTCAGCCTTGGCCATTAGGAGATGGTGATTTATAGTTGAGACAAAGTGATACTACCAGCTGACTGTTTGGAACCATGGTGCAGTGTCTGGAAAGACAGCCTATGACAGCTATAGCTTTTCTTAACCAATCGACAAAGCTTAGCTAAAACCTTAGTCCTTTTCTTTCATCTTGATAAGGAAATGATAAAACACAATGTGAAGGATTTACTTTGTGGGAAATAAACAAGCATTGTGGCTGAATGAAGGTCTCAAACTGTCACTGAATAAATAACAAACCTTATTTATGGCAATCTGTACTTCAGACAGTTAGAGACACATATTCATAACAGCATAAACAGATGTTCCAAATATGACAATATATTTTAGTATACTGGAAACCACAGTATAATTTTGTAATTTGATTAATTATGAAGAGAAATTGTGGATTTTAAAATTAGTTTCCAAACTCTATATTTACAGCATTGCTCATCTGCACTACAAAAAAGAACCAAAATGCTTTTCACTAAAAATAATTATCATAGCAAACTAATTTCTTTCTTTGAAGAAAGTTCCTAAGTACTAATTCTTTAAAGCAAAAAATTAAAACTCCCTAGATTATACCATGATAAATAGCAGGGTTGAAAAGGATAAGGATCTAACACACTTATCATATATAATGGCTGTAATAATTTATATATCTATATGTATAATTGATTTACAAATAAACACATACATGTATTGGTACAAATGTATTTTATATACAGATAGATACATTTATTTTGTATGTATATAAAATATGTATACACTTTCATTATCTATATGATGCAAGGAAATAAATCAATTCATAAACCAAAATAAATATTTTAAAGAATCAGCAGCATTATAAAGCAAAAAAGACATAGTGCACAATATGAAAATCACAAATAAGTCTCAAGAAGACACAATAAAAGCTCAGTGTCATAACCAGATTATAGATAATAATATTGATTATAGTTAATACTGATTAATATAGTTAATATTGATTATAGTTAACCATACTGTACTGCAGATTTGAAAATTGCTGATGAGTAAATGCTGAAAGTTCTCATCACAAGATAAAAATATTTTGACTGAGTATGGTGATAGATGTTTATTAGGATTATTGTATGATTACTCTGTTATATATATATAAATATCAAATTATTATACTGTGAACCTGAAACTAGTATGTTACATGTTGATTGTATCTAAATAAATAAATAATTGCCAACATAGAGTTTTCTTATTAGAAGGTAAACTTTTGGAAAGGATATAACTTTTGATATAGCAGAATGGTCTTAATACCTGGCAACTAAATATAGGCAATTGGACTTCATAATAAAATGACCAATCCTTCTTTACCAAACTCCTATGTCTAATAAACTTAAATAATTTTTAAAGTATCAAATTCCTACATGATTCCAAATGCTAACTTTCTTAATGTGCACCATATATTAAATGATTTTGGAAAATGTTAATTAACTAAATGTAATTAATCTCATAATACTAGAGGTTGAGACTTGCTGCCACAGATGTTTTATAGCTATCATGTACAGAGCATATTTAGGCTGAATAACTTAATATTGCCTGTATGTCGATAGGCTCCACTAAGTTTACTATTCTGAACTCATTTGACAAATACCAATAAAATGCATTGTGCTAAGCAATTTAGAAGTTTGTAGTGGCTGCTGTGAGTCCTGTCACTATTTTGCCTGCTTTGAATTTCTTTTACCTTCTGCTATGACATTAACCTTGTTAGGTTTATCTTACTGTACTGTCTCCCTACACAGGCTGTCCAATTCGAGTAACACTCATCTAGACAGCCAACTGGCTCCAAAGAGTCGATCAGAGTGTGCCTGAAAATTGAAATTAATGTAGGGGTGGAGAGGATCTTTTAATTTGTCCTTCCAGAATCACAGGCTCCAGGAATGATACATGATGCACGTCTGGAATTGCCAGGGACAATGACATAGAGAGCCCAGGTGAGACTGAAGTAATGTAGAATGATAATGTAGGAGAAGAAAGAGAGGGTGGAAAGAACACAGGGTAGAAGGGAAGAGACAAAGAAGAAAGAGGAGAGAGGCTGGAAAAGAAGGAGGAGGAAGAGGAGGAGATAGCATATATACATGGCTTCATTTTTTTCGCTTAAACTAGTTTGAGCTGGTTCTGATCTGCTATTGAAAGTCTAATGAATGTAGTGATTGAAGCTAAGGCTATCTTTTCTTATCCCAGTCTACTCAAAATCCAAATATCCAATGACACAATAAATTTTGTTTGAAAATCGTTGTAAGGCATCTTTCACATCTTCATTTAATAGATCATTTGTAAATTAGGAAAGTGAAAAGGAAAGAGGTTCAGTTCCGTAAGATAACTAGTGGTAGAAGTAATGTTAGAATTCAGATCATTTACCTTCTACTTCATTACCAAGTTTAATGCTATCATGTAATATGTAAAAGTCTAAAAGTTCAACTTTATTCTGTATATTGTGTTTACTTCCATAGAAGAGTTAGAAAGTTTGATATTTTACCTAATTGCTGCTTCAAGAAATTGTATAATCAATATCATGACATTTAACTTAGCTTAAAAAAATGTTGGCTTCTTTATTTTAGAGGAATGGAAATCGTAACACTGCATTTTGATCTAATTATTTTGGAAATACTTTTACAAACCACATTACTAATGTTTCCATATAATCTGTAGCAGATTATATTCATAATCTAACATTTCATTTTTGAGTGAATTTTTGTTAAATGATTGAATTCTGATTGACCAGCGTGGCTGTGTGAGGCAGCCTTAATTCAGTGAGGTTTTTGTTTTTGTTTTAGTGTGGAAATTAAATTTGTAAATGAACTGATGAAAGCTTATTTTGAGTTTATAAATGATATCTATCTAGTGAATTCATGTGGACTTCATTCTGAAGCAGAATCTCTTACAATGGCAACAAAGATGCATCACTACTGAGTCCAAGTTTCCATTCTCTTTACAATTTGTTATTCTTAAGACAAAAAAAGACAAACTTTTCTCCATTATGTTAAATCTAAAAGAAGACATTAGGATAAAGTCTGCTAGAAATTTCATCCCTGAGTCAAGTTCATATTGATCTTACATGCACTTTATGAGAAGGGCTAATATCAATATTCAGACTAATAAAATACATATTCTTACAGATACAGACACTTTTTATAGAAGTGCATGTCTTATAGATAAATAAAAGATAAAAGAGCATTTTCCAAACTCAGTAAGAGATAAGGTAAGGATTATTTTTTAATCTCAAATGCAGATCATTACTTCATTATTTTTTATTTAAAATACTCCTAATCACAGAGCTGAATGCAAGGAAATTAATGGGAGAACATACAAGTTGAGTAATTTTCTGCCCAAGTAGGAAGAGCACTTGTGTTATAATGTGTACAACTGATGAACAAAATACATCATCTCTTTGTCTCATGTATATATTTGGGTGAATTAGATGCGCATTAGCTGACCCTCACTAGAGCACACCCCATGGAAAGAAAAGGTGCTTTCTTTAAACCTGAGATACAGTTCCTTTGAGATCCTGATAGTCATTTTCCTCTCTAATTGAAAAAGTCACCACAGAAATTAGAGTGCAAATTTCATTATTCCAGAAAGAACTTTAAAAGTTGACACATCTTTGAACAATTGTTTCAGAAATCCTTTTTTAAGTACAATTTTATTTTCTGGCATGACTTGAATTGAATTCTAAACTTTCTGCTGCTTGTCCTCTAAGCCCCTCTGGTGAATTTAAATAGGCTTCCCTATATATTTAGTAGATTCAAGAATTCTTTGTTGCGATGCCTACTCTGCTTTATTATTAGAAGCCTGCCTCGGAAGTCCAGCAGCCAGTTTGTTTTCTGCCATTAATAAAGAGTCTACTTTTTTCCTCTATTTCTTTGAAGAAGTTGAAAAGGCTCCATGTTGGGTGGAGGGGGGCCAGGAAGACAGAGAAAAGTGAAGAGAACTAACTGACTGTGGCATAATCCCCCAACAAAAAATGTTGTGTAATGTAGAAATCTCCCAAAGGTTTACAAATGTACAGACTGGGTTTTAGTGTGATGCATAACATGGTAATAACTTAGCTACAGCCTGTTTTCCCTGTCATTGCTAAGAATAGGAAGTCTATTATGAAACAGACATTATATTTTTATATTCTACAAAACCAAATGCTTCCATTGGCTGGCTAGTGTTTCAACACAACCTTGAAAAAGTTTGGAAACTGGAAACACCATTACAAGATAAATCCACAACTTCTCACAATTCACTTAAATGTTTAGAAAGATATACAGAGGATTTAAAGAAATGCGAACATAGAAAAAGTATTGACTCACGGCCTGGGAAAGCTAATTGAAAGGCAGATAAAGCTGAATCCACAGAATTGTCACTTGGCATTCACAAGTGGTCAGACACCTACTGACAGAGAAGAAAAAACTTCCTCGAAAAGAGGAATAGTTCAATGTGCCTGTATTACATAAGAAGAACCTCGACCACCCCCAAAACCTTAAAAGGCCAAAATGAAACCAAGAAGATATTATTCTTATTTAGTTGACTTTACAGAGTCGCTGATCATTTTTATACTTGCTGGGCTTGTTTAAGAATGAATGAGTAAGGTAACACTAAAAATAACATTAATTATATCAACAGTAAAATATTTATTGCACCATTTGAGAGTTTTAAGCCTTTAAATTGTCCACAAAATATTCATGGAATCAGCTGACCGATTCTATAAAATATTTAAACTTAAATTCACTTAATCTTAATTATCTTCAAGTTCTACCTTCTTTTAAACTTGCAGAGGTAAAACATTTCAGGTGTTAATATTTTGGGCTACTAATATACTTCATATAATAAAGCTATATTTTATGTGGAGAGATGAAAATATGGAATGAAAGCACCATTCAGTGAAAACTGAAGTTGTTTCATTGAAAACTGGTGTGGATGATTTTATGATGTCTCCATTTTTACATTGTTTTTAATAAGACTTTTTAAAAATGAGTATCTTTATAAAAAAAAGATATACCTTCACACCCCAGTGTGTATTTGTTCACTAACAGATAAGACAACTCCATGTGGAGATGACACATAGTGAACAACAGCTGGTTTCTGCATATTAAATATGTATTTGCAGAGCTACACTCAAGTTCTTTTTTTCGTGCTTACAGGATTTGTGAAAACTTCTCTATATTAGGAACTTTGTTTTTCTTTTCCAAATACAGTCACTAAGGGATCAGTGGGATTTGAGTGCTAAGTTAAATGTCTAGAAAGAAATTAAACAAAAGAATCCAAGTAATCAAAATGATATCTGCATTTGCTGCCTACAGGAATGTAGGCTGCACTGCATGTGTAAATGACAAGAAAATTTGGGCGTTAGCTAACCCTTTATGTACTGTTTTCCTCAAAACTCATCCAAATATGACAGTCTGTAAAACCATTTACATATTTATCAGGAGAATTAGTGCAAGCCTAGACACATGCACCAGTGTGTCCATTTGAAGAGGAAGTAAAAAAAGAAATATACTTCTTCAAATTTCATTACTAATTAACTTTTGCTATAAACTCCTGAGATATTTATTCTCTATCTAGACATTACTGATGTCACCTAATTGCTCAAATAACGTCAAAGTATCTACACCTTTTCTGTAGTTTCACTGGCATACTGAACTGTTAAGGATTTTCATACTAAAAAAGAAATTGATATCCTGAGCCCTGAAATGAAAAATAATCATATTTAGATTTGGCAGAAATCCAGAAGTATCTTACTTGATGGATCCTAAAAGATGTTAAAAAAAATGCCTTTTTGGAAAAATTGATGCTTCCTTTACAGAGATTAAAAGTTAAAAGCGCATGTATCACAATATTAACAGAGCAACAACATACACAAGAGACAAAAGAAAACTAATATGTCATTTATTTTTGATAGATGTTTGAGGTGCATGATGATATTTAACAAAGGAACTTGAATTTCACCATAAGTTAGCAAACAATGTGAGAAAGGGAAAGAATCAAAATGAGTCACTGTATTTATGTAAATCAGTGATTTACCATTTCAAAATTAAAATGTAAAAATAAGCTGGTGTCAGAGATGAGGTGATTCCTCATTTCCACTGCATTGAGCAAGCTCACATAGGCAGCAGACAGCCTTTAATATATGCGTCTGGCTCAAGCTGGTTTCCCAATCAAGAAGCTATCGAATCGTTAGTATCACTGCTTTTTTGTATGCAACACACATTATTTTCTGTTCCTCGTTGTAGATATCTTCTTTTTATTTAAAGCTTAGTATGATCTAATTTTCCAAATTAATTTAGAGAACCTCCAAACAATATTATCCTGTGACAGCTAAGAGAGAAATAAAGAAAATGTGGCCTCTATCTATCCATACTGAGCACAAAGTCACTTAATAGATATCTGTACTCACCTTTATGAAGTAAATAAGAGAAAAGCTTTGTCCACGATGCTCTCAGAAAACACAGTTCCCATACTGGGAAGTTACATAGAGAGTGCAGGATGATTGGTCAGAAAAATTTTGTATATACATTTATGAGAAAAATAAACATCAATGCATTCTAAATTAAACTTTGCACCTTCCTTTTAAGAAACAGAAGTCAGTGTGTAGCTTGGCTCATAAATTCAATAACATAAAAGAAACTTTCATTGAAACAATAACATCTCTGCTATCACTGCAGCCAATAAACAACATTGTTTTATATTATTTTGGAACTGAACTGATTATTTTATAATACTATTTATGACGATGTTAAAACAGGTGTTTATAAACTACACCTGCATGTGATGCTGTTCCCTCTAAGAGGTAGTTTCTGATCGACTGTGTAAACATTGCTTTAAATACAATCACATTTCACATTTCTATGTACTTATAAATACACATTACTTAGAGTTATTTGTATCATGAACAAAGAAAGTGCTTTAGATAAATAGTACCAAAAATCTTTACTGCTTCTATTACCTCCCTTCATTTAGAGTTTTAAAGCATATTTATACACACATATATACACACACTTAAAATGTCACAAATTCTAGTAAATGAAATAGGTGATATAAAAACTGAATAGGTACAGTGTGAAACACATGCTTAAACACATTCTATGTGCCTTGAATAGATGAGGAATATGTGTATGATATTGTAATATCAATATTTTAGTAAATGGAACTCATGGACAATTTGTATTCTGTGGTATGTAAAATTATCAGTAATTGTAAACATTCAATAAGAAAGTGAACAAAGACTACATACAGTATTCTAGAATATATTCATAAATTAATTTTTATAATGCAGAAGATACATAAAATTTTTATTACCCATAAAGTTTAAAGAATGAAATCTTTTGTCTTAGTATGGAAAGTCTATCATCTCTATTTTGAGTCAATATTCGAAACTTTATTGTAAAATACTTTACTAGATTTAATATATAATTTTATTGAAGTATATACCTGATGTGTCAGTGGCTAATAATATCAAATATGACACATCAAAGTTGGAAGAGATACTTCTTATAAAACTAAAATTCTTATAAACCTAAAACTAGGCAGTTCAGATACAGCAGACAGATGACTAGACTATTCTGACTTCGTAGGTGGTGTTTACTGATTCACCTCACATAGGTCTATGGTATGTACAGAGCACAATGTAAAAACTAAAAAGTACCGTATTTTTGCTAATTATTGAGCATCATCACTTTTGAACTCTTACAACAAGAGACTATCATCTCATAATAAGACATGTAAAGTATTGTCTGTTTAAAAGAACAAGGAAAATTCTGACAACACAAAGTATAAAACAACATTCTTCTTTAATCAGTAATAAAGTAAAAGACAGTAAAGAATATTGCGAATCATTTTATTTCTAGGCCTCAAGCAGGATTAAAGCTATATATTGCATATCCTAATTCACAATTATTTGGAAACTTAAAGGACTTGGTTTAAGAAGTTAATTAATATATTCCTAGGCATATGAAAAAAGTTATAAATATAACACACTCATTTCAGTATTAACTAAGGAGTAGTCTCTCAGACTAGCCATTTTTAAATACACCAAAAGAAGCATTTTTTAAAGAATACCTGTATTTTAATTTTGTTTCTTACACAGGTGATTTATATTGTCTTTATATATAGTTATTATAATAGAACACAAATGCTATATCAGTGCAACTCCATAGTCACTTAGAGAGTACAGTTCCTGAAAATATTATTTTGGGGTGGATCATGAAGAAAACACTGCTGATTATGAAGAAAAGCATTGTTCTTTTCTCCTAGACAGAATCTATGTATGTTCTTTTGTTCTGGTGGTAACTGCAGACAATCAATAAGGTCCAAAGCTGCTGGTTCCCCTCCGCCTAGGTCCCAAGAGCCTGACTTGTGATGTTACTAAAATACCTCACAAGTTAGGGTCTCAGGGACTAGGAAAAGTCTGTTTTGATGCGGTAGAATTCTTCTTCCAGTAATAAGGCTAGCTTAGAAATTACAGTTGAATTTAGTTAAACTTTGTCTTCTAAATACTAATTAAAATACATACTTAGACATATATATATATATATATATATATATATGATATAGAACTGTTAGGATGAGCTGAATATTCATGACAACCTTTTATAGACTAACCCAGACCTAAAAATAATGAAGATAAGAAACAATGCAGACAATGAACAGTTAAGAATCATCCCATTAGATCCAAAGAAAGAGACTCAAAATAGGTTAAAATCTGTTCCTAGGAGATTTGTACAGCAACACCATAGACCCTACTACATTAAAGAAGGATTATATACAAGTTGATGGGACCCTAATTGAAATGTTGCTTCCCATTATACTTCTACATAGCAAACTGCTAAAGTGGGCCCAGGACACACAACATTTATATCTGATTTCAATATATACTGTTGCAGTTAAGTATAAAACAAAAACTTTTCTTGCATGTCATAATTTAATACCTCTGAAGCTTGCTTTTTCTCTTTGAATCTCCAAACTATTCAGACAGCAAATTTTTCCATGCATACTCTATAGCTATTTGAGCAATGCCTTTTAGTAAACATGTAACTTAAAATGCTGGCAATATCATGAGAAAAAAGAATGATTCTTAATTGCATTACGAAGCTCACTACTTTTGAAAATATGCAATCCCAATCTTGTATCACTGAATTTCCTCCGATCTTTTAGCATTTTTTTTTGTGGTTCGAGAACAGAATTTGTACTTTAGGAATGATCCAAGGTTTAGTAGCATAGAACGCAGGGTAAAACAATCGGACCAGCCATAACATAAAAGTCCTAGTCAGAGAAGTGGAATCTGGTTCTTCTGTAGTAGTTGATCTTTAAAGGGAAAAGAGGAGGAAAAAAAAAATACGGAAAGAATTAGAATGTGTCCCTGTAGAACAGGTGAATTATCCATTTCCAAGTAAGCTGCAAGGAAAGCTATGCTAAACAACATTTTTGCTAACTGGCCCCCCTCCTCCACCCTAGTACCACACCCCTTTCCAACCCCCACCCCCCACCCCCTGTGCAGATCTTTACTTTGCCTTGTAAGACTTTAAAAATTCTGCTTCATGATGCAATGCATCATTATATAAGATCTTTCTGTTTCTCATTTGATTTTTTTATACTGAATCAGTTATGGTTTAAAATAGTAAATAGCTACAAAAATAAACAAAAAAGCAGCACTCACAAAAAAGATTAATAAATGAAACAGTCCTCAGATATAAGTCCATGCTTTTCCTTAAAACTGAACATGGCTTTACAATTTTTTGACCATAGCATTCAACCAATTATTAGAATGAAAAATCTCACCCCTCCATAAATATGACATTAACATAATTATACCACCCCCATCACGGAGACCCATCCTCCTTAGGGAATACATCTGATGCTCCAAAGATGGAAATCAGTCAGATTTTAGTTGCTCTCCAACGTACCTTTGCTTCTCACTGACTGACTGGCTTTTACCCTCCACGCACTCACACGCCACCCCCTCCCCTCGGCTAGACACGGATGCCCGAGCGAGCACGCGCGCGCACAGGCATGCAGACACCCAGCGAGAGGCAGGCAAAGCATCTGATGCTGACTCAGAGCGCTTCTGTGTGCAGGGGGTGGCAGCGGCTGGTATTTTCACTGTGCTCATCATTAACATTAACTCACAGTCTAGCATCCACCCTCTCCCAGACCTGAGGGACTGCAGCATTTGCATGACGCTGTCACTCTAGCCTTTGCAGGTCGGATGATAGAAGAAAAAGAAAAAAATATTTAAAGAAAGAAAAGGAGTGAAAAGGGGGGAAAAAAAAAGCTTTTCTAAGAAATGCCTTATTTCTGCCAGGGTCTCCTTATTATTGCACCTTTCTATTTCCTCTCCTCCTCAGTTGTTTGACATCTTTCCGGAAGAAAATGTCCTGTGCTTCAATAACCCAGTAGTCAGTTGGTCCTCCCCTCACCTCACACTCCGGTCCCCACCCCAACCCCCACAATCAGTGAGACAGATCTAATGCAGTCGTGGAAACAGGCTCGGACACAGTCTCATCCTGGATCCCCTACCTCAGGAAGCAGGCAGCGAGACTCACACTTGATAGAGAAATAAGACCAGCAATTCTTTAACAGTCCTCGACTTTATTCTACACCTTCAATTTTTTTCCCCCTTGGCTGAAGAAAGAGCAAAGGAGTTTTTCCACTTAAATATGAAGTCCTATACAAGAAACACAGGAGTGAGACCTATCTGTATAGATCAATTATTTCTATTTTATAATGAAAAAAGCCCTATAATTTTATTAAAAATAATTGCTTAATATTTTATTAGCTGTGTTCTCGTTTCACAGAAATTGTAAGTTCTGCCAGAATCTGAGTCATCAATATAATTTAAAGTATGCTGAAATTGCCTGAATGAAATCAACCAACTGGATATTAACATAGCTTTTATGGTTTTTATGAATTTTTTGTTATTTTATATTTTGGTTATCATTAAAAATAGTAAACAGTCATGTGCTGTTGAATATATAAAAGTCTTTGAGATTAAAAATGCATATTAAAGACTGAATATGTATTTGCATAAAATATGGGTCTGTGTCCACATGTGAAAATAATCTACTATATGCATTGTTATAAAAGAAAGTAAAATATTTGGCTGAGTAGAGTTATGGTTGTGCTACAGTGTTTCACAGAATAAAGGGCAGCACATAGGTATTTATCTAGTTCCTTTGTTCTGCAGTTGTTCCCTTTCATGACAGAATGCACTGAAATGCCTACCTTTCCTTTCTAGGTAAGCAATATTTCTGAATTATTTGCCAGCCAGAACTAGCGACTGGTGACTCTGCAGCATACACGAAACACATACAAGGGGAAGTACGGGCAATTCTCAAGCCAACTCTAATGCTGTCTGGTGCTGTGGCAATTCAGTTTACACACACAGACAGATCCCAGCATGCAGTGCAGCACTGCAGGACCGACTAAGGTAGCAGTTTGGCAACAGACCTGTGGCAACAAATGTGGACAACCACGCGCAGAGGCTCCAAAGAAAACATCACACAACCCATAAAGAGAAAGAAGCATCTGCAGTAAGCTGTGTATATCTAAAATCAGTTTCCTCAGGCTACTGATTTGAAAGGAAAAAAAAAACAAAACAAACAAACCCAAAACAACATCAAACACGAAAACAAAACAAAAAAAAGCACAAAGACACATGGACACCTGAAGGAAACATGGAATTAAGTGCACACTCATGAGAGAGAAAAAGCAAGAAGGAAAAGAATAATCAGGCAGAAGAAAAGGACATACAGACTTGGGGGAACAAGGGGGACATGGAGGAATATAAAGAAGGGAAGAAAAAGCAAAATATAACTGTTTTGATGCAAAAATATGAGATTAGATTTCAGAAGCAAGGATTCAGCATTAGTGTTTAAGGTAAAATTTAATGAAAGATTGCATTAGAATTTAATACCTGCAAAATATTGTTTGAAATGTTTATTGTTCACAACAGTGAGATGCTTACTGACTTCTTTTTCTAGGTGTATTAAACTGATCATTTCTTTCCCTTTGCTCAGACCTATCTTTTCTCTCTCCTTTTTTTCCTTTACTCTTCTTCTCTTCTTTTTCCCTCTCTCTCTCCTCCCTTCCCTTTCTTCCTCTCATTCCCTTCCTCCCTACTTCCCTTCTTCCTTCCCTCTTCTTTTTTTTCTTTTTAGTCTTAAATATCTGTCCTTTATGTTAGTTTTTTTCTAGAGAGTTGCCCATAATACTCTGGATAAATCAATGTCATGACCTTGCTATGGGAATCAGACATAAATTGTTTACTATTTTAATAATTGAACATGTGTTTACCGTGCTTAGAGCACACTGCCTACTTATTCCTCAGCTCTGTGGACTGCATGAACATCTCACTCCTAGCTCTGTTAATCAGAAACAACAGTTGCAAACACAACTTTTTTTTTCTCCTAATCCATGCGATCTCTTTTTTGTTATATATAGATCTACACATCATCTTTCAGAAGGCAGACCATTTTTAATCAGGTGTTTAGAAAATCAAGAGAAGTAAAGGATTGGAAAAAATAATAATTGTAATGGAATGGCCACACATGTAAAATATTTATATTCTCACAGGGGTTAGATAATTTCAAGTGCCCAGGCTTCTGTCCAGACCACAACTAGGACCAACAGGAATGCAGACTTGATTAAATCAATATGTATTTGAAAGATGTTGTGATCAATCAGTTCAATTACTCTTGTCATAGCTAGGATTTAAAGTCTCTTCTGATCTATCTACACTTCCAGTTATCAATAAAAGAGCATCCATAAATGAGACTTTCACTTTAGCTTAAGTATTTACAATGTAAATTTTTCACTTTTACCTTTTGTTTAAGCAATGCAATGTAAGTATGGGCATCTTAGATCAATTTTGTTCTTTTAACTTTAAAAGATTAACTAATATCCGAATGTGTACTGAATGATAAGTTAAAAGAAGCAATAACAAATACTGTGGAATATTTTAATACAATCTGCCTTCTACACTTCTATTAATGCCAGCAACTTTTATTTCTTATAAAGGCCATTTTAACACAGCATTAATATGGGAATCATTTAAAAAATATTGATGAAGTATAGGGTAAGGGAGATTGAAGACAAAGATGATCTACAGTTGGTATTTAACTCTCAAAGCATGCATGTATAGAAGGTATTTTTTTATTACTTGTATAACATTTTTCTGTGTTTTACATAAATTGCATTGTCCATTAGATGTAACCACCCACACGGTGCTATTAAAATTAGGATTGAAGTAAAAGTTCAATTCCTCTGCTACTCTACTCGTGTGTCAAATGTATGAGAGTACACATGGATTGGTGGTTACCAATTTGGACAACATAGCTCCAAAATATTTCATGGGACAATGCTGATTTATACTGTCTTTCTGAAAAGTTTATAGCATAATTGATCATCGAGTCCCAATACTTTCATTTTTACGTATTTTAAGAGAATGGATATATATTGATTTGTAGGAAGATCTAAAATAATAGCATTCTTTTGGACTGAAAAGGTCTAGTGTTTTTCTTTACTAATCGTTTTTAAATATTATTTAAGGAGAAGTATCTAAAGGTTAACTTTAAGGTTGTTGATAATGAAACCATCAGCAAGCCCACAAAAAAAATACTCCAACTAATGTCTCTGAAGAAATCTGAAATACTTACTAGCCTAAACTTTGCAGAAATGAGTCGTGCTCTTCCTAGTGTCAAGCAACTTATATTACATATTTCTGTTTTCAGTAAAGAAGGGCTATGATAATAGCAGGAATAGTAATAATCAGAGAAAAGGTGATTAAAGTTATGTTCATATAAGGAAGTAATCATAGTTAAGAGCATCAACATCCATGATTAGACTTTTTTTTTTTAAGGAGAAAAGATAAAGTAAAGATAAGGGAAGACAAGAATTAAATGTCAATAGACTGGGATGATCTGTTTGGGAATTTTCTGTTAAAATACTGAAGGGAAACAAACAGGACATGTGTGAGTGTGTGCACACACGTGCGTATGTGTGTGCATGTGTCTCTTGTTAAAATAATTTTGAGTTCTCAGTCATATTCTGGAACTTTTAAGCAAAATTAACATAAAATAAAATATAAAGTCTATGAGTTGCTACTTTAAAATTTCCATGGTGAGAGATACAGGTAGTTTGTAACCAGGGAAAATAGAGGACCTGACCTATATATTTTTTCAGAATTTCAGTTTTGAACTAAAGGATGATTCAGTGCATAAAACTTTTAACTCAGACACTTTTTTGCTGGGATGCAATTGGTTCATATATCAATTTGAAATTACTCTCTCTTTCATATATACAAAAATACATATAGACATATACACACATGGACACACATACATATATATGTATGTATGTATGAATGTATGTGTGTATAACTAATCATATCAATCCTCTTCCTTTCAGGGATAATTCTTTAGACCCTGGCATATGACAGTTAACATTCATTGTTATATTTAGGAAATGTATATACATTGTAATTCCACATGTAACAATCTTCCTGTTTTTCTTACCCTCAATCCCTTTTATCTTTCCTCTTCCACCCCCCTACTAAGTCCCTGAAGTGTGCAACCTGCTTGCCAATTTCATCTGTCATCGGTATTCACAAAAGAATTCATTCAAAGCCACACCAAAGAAATGAGACTTGGGGAGAGTTAAGTCCGAGACAGGGGCAATTAGAGTGAGAACATGAACTTGAGGGAGGTCTTGAAGAGAACGACAATAACAGCCACTGTTGCTTAGCCACACATGTGAACAAACAGATCTGACAATACTGGTGGAGGGTTTCTCATTCAGAGAAAAGGCAGGCCATGATAAAGGAGCAATTCTGAGATCATTAAAAATTATGACATACCAAATTATACTTCTATCTGGAAGACGATTTTTAATAGTTAAGATTATACATACTCCTAATAAAGAGACAGTTCTGCTGTGCTTCCTCACAAGTGAGAGAAAATAATTACCTTGATTTTTTTTAAGACAGGAATTAAGTGGAAAGAGTTCAAAAGACATCCAATAATTTCAGAATTAATGTCATATTTAGAGCTTCAATATTATGTCAAAGCAGTAATAGTTTATGTTTAGGTAAAGAATAATAGCTGCAGAATAATACTATTTTCCCTGTGTGCTATATACAATACTTTGAAACAAACTTGGGAAGTGACAAGGTATCTAGAGTTCAGGAAACTTGTTCAAGTGTCAGTTTGATAAAGAGCAAAGTTCATGACCTTTGCTAAGTCATTTCACAGTTAGAACCTTAGTTATCATATCTTCAAAATTAGGAGAGAATAGTAAGTTACTCACCAAGAACGAATTCAGCTCTAAAACTGTGTTTTATAGGAAAGGAGTAAAATTAGAAGCACATGTTGGTCATGACTACCTAGAATTTAGGTATTTGTATACATAATTGCCTCATTTAACCTTTCTTTAAAGTGCTACTAAGTGTTTTATTCAGTAGAATTTACCCCAGAAAAACTAATGATAAATCCTCTTCCTATGTCCATGTGATATGTGACAGGCTAACTCTCCAATCTCTCATTTTATATAAACTGCATAATACAGTAATATTCAAATTTATATTAGATCCTTTATATAGGTTTTCCTATTTCCTTATCTAAGTTTTCACTTATTTCAAACAATATATAAAATATACTCATTTTAGAATTAGAGAAGTGCTAAATTTCTAAGTTTCATAAAATGTGGGTACATTGTTATGACACATGCCTTAAAGAGAAGAACTCATACCTTTCTTGGATAACTACTTGTAAAAATTAACCCATATGTATTAAAAAACATTTTAGGATTCACTGAATATGAATATTTTAGTTTTAATAATATATTTAAATAGCAGGGTAAATGATGTCAGTTTATAAAATCTCCTTAAGTGGATTTTAGAAATTCTGAATAAAAAGATACCAGAAATTCAGGTGAATAATAAGATTAGAAATTTCTATAAACTATTATAAACCTTTAAAACATCTCTTTTTGGTTTTCACGAATAACACATTCTGAAGTGCTGCTTAATTGAGTTAGAATAATGTTAATATGGATAATTACTATTCTGATTGTTCATAATCATTTTCATTCTAGATTTTTAGAGTTTTCTTCAATAAGAAATATGCTAATTTTGGAGGTGTTCTATTATTAAAATCAATTCTGATGGTTAGAACTAGATCACAAATTACAGAGTAAATTATTTTAAATAAAAATAATATTTTTATAGATACTTTTATATTCTTATACATTAACATCATGTATATATTTGGAAACTAAATACATATAATCACATGTGTCTTTTTCAAGCTTGATTTTTACTTTTCTATCACTACCCTCTTTGATAGAAATTGTAGCCTGAATAGTACACTTTTAGAAGTGTAAATAGGAAATACTATGAGAATAAATTTAACTTTTCAAACATACTCATTCATGAAGAACCAACCCTCTCAGAGCATATGCTGATTGTATTACTCAAGTTTTCAAAAAAGTTTGAAGAAACTTACATTTACATGTGAGTAAAGGAAAACACTTTTAAGCATTATAAACACAATTTCAGTATTTCTGAACAGTGGAGGTTCAAGTTTATCTTGAATTCTCATGCTCTGTCCCCATCTCCTCAATCAATTGCATTGATTTGTTAAGGTTAGAAGGTATACTTTCACTGATCAAACAAATAGCCTGACACAACAAAATGCTACCAAATCAAGACAGATCAATCCCACCTTTGTCTCCTTTTAGATACAATATGGTTATTCATTCTTCATAATCTAAATTCTATAATTCATCTCATTTTAAGAAAAAAGAACATGGATAAACAAAGGTTTATTTTCTTGGTAAAAAGTGATATATTTCTGGGTCTCCCTCAAACTAAACCACCATTGGGTGTAGCAGATTTTTCTAACACCTGATCAAGTGCGTGACCTCATTTTCAAGTTCATTCAAGAATTTTGTTCCTTTTTAGGGTGAACAAAGAAAAAAACTTCTAAAATGTTGAATTTGTTTAGAAAATTAATGTCCATTTGAGAAAATAACAATGAAAACATCATTGTAGGCTCCTTTTCCAGTTATCTTTTTTTTAAAACTTCATTGTAACTGGTTGAGTGGCAAACAATTCACTACTCCCCGAAAGCTTTATAATTTGAAGGAACTGAATGACTCAACATATGCTACTTTGGAAAATAAAAATGTCCTTGGTACAATGTTATATTAGTATATTAGTTCTCTTGAAAGTATCTTGTAAGACACTATACTATAAACTTTACCTAAATAACAAAGAAAATATCCATAATTTCAAAACTCCCATAGCCTAAATAGCCCCCAGGCATATGATTTTTGTTTCTAGTAAAGTTTGATTATATTTCTTTGTTTAGAAATTTAATGAATTTATTTTCTCTGATGTGTCATGAGTGATAACCCATTAAGGAAAAGGATTAAATTTAAATTTATGTTAGGACATTTTGCTATTCTAAAGCTTTGAATTTAAGAGAAAACATATTTCCATTCTTATGCCTGACAAAGACATATTTTAAGGTGCACATGAAACAAAGAATGTGGCTTTTCAATTACTAAAAGCAGTGCTCAGTAGGACAGAGAACTTATTGCTTCTCTTAAATGCTAGACCTTTAAAACATTTACTGGATGACAGCATTATAAAAAATAGTTTCTTGAGCAAAGAATTAAAGCTGAATATGCAACATTTCTTAGGAGCATTGAATAAGTCTATTTGTCCAGCTTACTTTGCAAAGACTGCGTAGAAAACAGCACCATAAACACTTTCAGTCCCCACACAAGGGCTAAACAAAGAGTCCTCTTTCTAGCCATCTAATCGGGTAATTTATTTTTTCAACCATCACATAAATCGAAACACAGCTGTAACCAATGACTTGCAGATCTAGTTCCCAGCCAGCTGGAATCAGTTCTGCTGAAACAGCAAGATTTTTACATTGTTCACTTCTGTACATCTGGAGAAATCATTTAGGTTCAAAGGTGACCAAGAAAGCTCTTTAAATACATTCAACCAACAGTGAAGATTTGCCTAAGGATCTACAAACTCTACATTCACTTTTGCAAAGTGTTCATTTCATAAAATTCATGCTTATGAAGTCTATTTACATCCTCCTCAGTATTGACTTTATGGGTTGCTAATTGAATTAAGCACTTAAATGCCTGTTTCTTTCCAAAAAGTTGCTTAGGATTCCGCAAAACGTTTTTCCTGGGAGTTGTAGCTATTTAAAGACGGTTACATTAAAACACTATGTAATATACACATGGGCCATGAGAACCTGTAAAAAAACCAGATACCAGAAATGCACCTACTGGTATCTCAAGTTGAATCATACTTAGCTAACATAATCTTCTATGTAGATAGAATGAATGAGAAATATTATCTGAAAGAAAGCAGAGCTGGAAAACCTCCATCAAGAGAGGCAGACAAATCCCCAAGGAGCCAGCATCCCGGGAGAAACAAGCTCAGATGAGAATGTTCCACACGCAGTCTTACAGGGGTTGGATTCTGGCACAAATTAAGAAACGTCAAAAGAGCAGCCACTTTTGTTCTACTCTAGAAGCACATGCGTGCACACAGAACAAAGGTTAAGACTTCCCCAAACAAAAATGATGGAGCCAGTTATTAATGGAAAGAGCCATTCGCAAAAGCTGAATAAACAGTAAGCAAATAAAACCCCCAAAGGGCAAATTTATTCTTGGCATTTAAATTACACAGTATATTAATTAATTATAACATTTTCTTCACTAAGGTCATCACAAAGATATACAGCTTGGGAAAATAAATATATGTCTGCCACACTTCTCAATTCAGTTTTTATTGTTTTAAGAACAATGCATAAACAAATCACCTTTTTCCCTTCTTTCATCTAATATACAAGAAGTTAGTCATTTTAATTATTTAGTTATCTTGTCCAAATGTGTGACTGTTCCAATCACACTGGATCAATCAATAACATCCGTAGGAAATGTACCTCTAAAAAGAATGAAAAAATAAACAATAATTAAAGTAATTTGAGCTTACACTGAATGACAAATGGGGATCTCAGAGTAAGTAGCAATTTCCTATTAGATATTACATTCACAAAAAGGTGTTGATTCATTTCTTAAACATCTAACTGACTAGGTACACAAGAGTAAAAATAAAGTCTGGAACAGCTATAAATGTGATTTAATAAATAATAAAATAATTGAGTTACTTTAAAAACAAAGGTGTCATGAGAATCACTTTTTCTTTTAGAAGAAAGGTGCAGGAAGGAATGAAGGTGAACAGACAGGCAGACAGGAAAAGGGAGGAGGAAGAAGCACTTTATTTGGTTGTTCAAATTGGTTGTCCCTCCCTCCGGCCTTGTCCCCTGACCATGAACCCAAGTCCTTGCAATATATGTGGAATGCAGCCAATCGGTACTCCACCAGCACATTCCAAGTATTACTTTTAGGAATTTCAAGGTAGTATAAAATTGCATCTCACCAAAAGGAGATCTGCCTTCTATCAATGGTTATTGATTGTCTATGGGATCTAGTGGTAAGTACATAACCTTTTTTAGATCCCCTGTAAAATGCAGATAAAATGCGCTTTCCAGATCAAATTTTTGCAGGTAACTTCAAAAACCTCAATGTATATCTGCTCACCTATTGCTGAAATGTAAAATCTCAGTTTTTCTTTTTCTAACATCATCATTTTGGGTGTGAACACCACTAAAAGAAATCTTCCCTTTTTAGCTTATGAACCAATCAATTCAGAAAAATACTAGAGTCTATAAGATAATATTTTGATGAGTAGAGAGAAAGTTAACTTTATAGGAAAAAATTAGTGAATGAAAATAGCTTAATTTTGTAAATATTTCATTTAAAATTAAACAAGAAGTTATATTTCTCATTGTTTTAGAATAGGACTAAAATTAAGCGACTCCCACTCTCAGCTGTCTACTGAAATATTAAAATATTCTTCATAAAGGAATTAGCAATTACTGAAATTTTCAGTGCTACTTATAAACATTTTACTATTTGAATTTATGTGTATTCCAGAATCTTATATTCCTGGATTGTCTATATAGTCATTCAAATGTGTAACATTTCCGAAACATCTGTAACACACCTCATATTTATACACATATACACATTTACATAAATTAACATCTATTGTATTTGTAAGAATTGACATCCTGCAATATGTATTATCAGTGATAGAAGGGCACCTATACCAACAGCATTAGAAACTGTTCCACAAATGATTGTTCATAAGACGACTGATGAAATAGATTTCCCATGACAAAGTTGAGAGAAAAAAAAGAAGGAAAGGGCTATTATTTGAAAATTATTTATTTTAGGTATTTCTCCAACTGGTATAATATACACAGCTAATAACTGTTTCCTACTTTAGTCTTTACTTAAACTTAGTATTATCAAACTTATTTAACTTTTCACTATTTTTTCCACAATTTCCCAATATTTCAGTTATAAAGCAAACAGTTGCTAGGTAACTCATGCAACAAAGACTATGAAAACTCTATAGAAAAATGCTGTATTTGTGTCATCATGAGTCTTTAAGTATGTGTGTCATCCACCATTTCTTCTTAAAGAACTAACAATGAGTTTCTCATCAGGTTTTGAGTTGGGAGACTTGTCTCTATTTTAAATAGCACCATCTTAAGCCCCCAACATATGATGGTCCTCTTCCAGGATTTTAATCCCAAATTAGTTCCTGAAACTTTTGACTCATTGACACACACCCAAGACTAATCATTCTTACTTAATCTTTAGAAAGACTGAAGCCCTGAGCTATATCTCTTGGACAGTGGCACCAAGAGTCTCACATTCATCTCTTGCTTAAAGGATATGATAAACATGTAACAGGAGGAAGAAGAAAACACTTTAGTTCAGAATCAAGGTGGACCGGTCCATAACTTAAGTCCTGACCACTTGCTCTGGCATCTAAGATCCTAATATGTAAGTTATCCTATAAATTCCTGTTGTATCTCATGGCTATACTTGTTCTCTGAACACAAATTACACAGTCACTTTGTAAGATGCTATTCATTCCTACAGCCAGACACACAGACTGTGTCTCTCTCTCTTGATTCTTGCAATCACTCAAAGTGTAATTTCTTATTAAAAAAAGGTCATAGATGTGTAAAGATATGAAGACATATGAAATCCCCCAATTTTTGCCTTGGAATCTTGATTTCTTTCACCTATCAATGGATGATGTTCTAGACAAGACTGCCAAAAAAACTTACTTTTATTAGACTAAAATTAGGAATACTTTCAAGATCACGTTTTGATTTTTTCTTTCTCTCAATTTACCATCCTTACAATTAATCTGTCTTTAATAAATAAAATTTTTTTCTTTACAAAGAAAGAATTACAAAAACACTGTTTTATATTTCAAATATTTTATCTCCAGAGGATCTCTAGGTCTTCTAAATATACCATGTTAATCAGTGCAATTACTTTTACATATATTTATAGTAAAATTTTTTCAAAAATAGTATTGAAACTGCTGTAAGCTAGGAAAATAAAGTTTGTGAATTACATAAAGGCTACGTCCATGAATGAGTTTAGACAGAAAGACTATTATTGCATGTGCAATTAATTAAAAGTAAGTTATAGGGAGAAAAGTGATTTTAGGTCATGTAACCCAATATTTTCTTTTGCCTTTTTACAATGAAGCTCATAAATTTGATATGAAACAATAACTCAGTCGGGCACTTCAAACAGTACATATCTGTCAAGAAGAATTGAAAATGTTTATTCTAGAGCTCTTAGTTATTCTTGAATTCAAACTGATATGTATTTTATGAGTGTTCAATGTGTACAAATGACTTAGTTGTTAGAAATATTAATACTATGAGAGGAGAAATGTTCTCTGCCCCTGGATAGCTTAATATAGAGTAGATGAATCAGAAACAAAATTGATACAAAGAAAATGTAAAGCATACTATTAAATACAAAATGCTAAGAAAATACTATGGAGAGAGACAATAAATATTGAGTTCTGTGTGGAAGACTTATAGCAGAAGCTCTACTTGAGTTGAGGCTTGAAGGATAAGAAAGTATTTTAGAGCAGCAAACTTAGAGGAGGGAGAAAAGATTCTAGTATGAGCACAGCATAAAAAGAAAGGTTATTCATGCAATATCTGGGAAATAATCAAGTGAAAGTGATAGAATATTGACCATACAAGGGATATTATTAAGAAAAAATGGTAACGTAGATGAATTGAGTGACAAGTTATAGAGAGTCTCTAACATTATACTGGGAATTAGTTATTTAAGCAAAAATGAACTAACATCTTTCCGAGTAGAGTTTTTGATTTGTTTAACGATTCAGCAACAATACAAATGATTAGCATGTATTCAGTACTTAAATCCTATCTAGTCCTATACTGCTATGCATCATGCCATATGATTATCACTGTTATTTCATTAAGTAGGTGGTATCATTATTTTCAATTTATTGACAGGGAATCTGAGCTTCAAAAAAAGTTAAATGATATATCTAATGTCATAACCAGTAATGAATGGCAAGAATTAATTCTGGCCTCTTCATTCCAAAGTTTGTCCCTTAAGTATTTTGTCAGACCACCTCTTAAAATTAAACTGACTTCTCTGACAGTCCACCTTTGAAGTTGAATTTTACTACCTGAAAACAATGACAGTCTGCATCATGTCAGATTGAGCCTACAAGGACACTTAGAAGAAGACATATATTCTAGGAGTCCCTTTGTGTTCTAAATGATGGAAGTGGCAGACATATTCAAACTTAGGTCTATCTATTGCTACTATTTATTTAATTAAAAACTGAAATAACTGTTTAAAATTTCATCTTGGGTAGTACCATCACTTGCTTAACTATTTCCCAGTTGCTGAGACTCTCCACATATTCCAATTTGAGGACAATATAAATAATGTTGAAATAAAAATGTTTCTCTATGTATCTTCTTCCTTACTTTATTTTCTTCCTTTATATAGCATTGCAAATTATGATGATTTTGACTCACTAATTGATGGTTTGCAGATTTTCTATTTTTATTTTAATTTTATCAAACAATTCTAATATCTATAGTATCATAGCATTATCTAACATGATTTCTTTAAACTTTTGCTTATGTTTCAGTCACTCATTCATTTCTCCATTTCATCATTACTTAATTTTGTTTCCTATTTATTTTCTGATGTGAAAATTCAGATAAAAACTTTTCTTTATCTGGAAGTCTTTGAGAGTAGCCACCGAATATTTTAATGTTCAAAGGACATATTCATAAAATATCCTATTCTCTCCCATGTGTTAGTCTCAAGTACATGATACAAAGAGTATTTAGCAATACACCATATGACTAGTTCAAGGAATAAGGTCAGTTGGTAGAGCATCAAAGTTTGTATCAAATCTCCCAGGAGGTTTTCTTTTATCAGAACAAGAAATCTACCATTTTGGCAGCTTTTACTTCTATTTCTATTTCAATCACATTTCTATCATTTTAACCTTTTGAAAGTAAGCGTTTAAATCACAGAAAGTAAGCACACTTGTATCATAAGGTAAGCTTTTTTTGAGCAGTCTTATTTTGAAAGCACAGAAATTCTAACTAGAAAAGTTAGTACATAAAAGAAAAGCAAATGAGAAAATAAATTGAATTTTGAAACTGTTTTGTAATATTACTCTGCCATCTTTATTGTGCAACTACAGACTACTTAACACCTAGGTTAAGTCTTGATTTCTCCATCTGCAATTTTAAGTCCATTGAAAACAGAAAGTGTCATATAAATGCAAAACATTTCCATTCCCTTTGAAAAAAGTTTTTTTTAGATTTACATACCAACATAAACAATGAAAGATATTTTAGACTCCTTTAAAAGATGACCTTGTAATAATTTTTTAAAATAACTCTGCACTATAGACCCTAAAAAGTATCTATTATTTATGGGGAGAGGGAGAGAGTGACTGAACAAATCAGGGAAATGTAATATTTTTGGGTCCTTTTACTGATTTCTTCTCTGGACCATAGCCTTTTTGTCTTAAGAAGAATAGCAGTGGGGGACTTCCTCATTAGGATACAAGGGTAGATTCTCAAAGAACCCCAACCAGTTTTAAAGGAAGCTGATTTGTGAACACAATAATTTTTACAAACCTCAGATCTTCAACTTTTACAACATAAAGTGAGTAGTACATGCCCATGCTAGAAGGATAATTTTTGTAGTTTCTTTTTGCTTTCATAATACATTACTTTAAAAGTACTGAAAAATAGTGTGGCAAAATGGACTACGTATTTTTATTCTGACTACTCTTTCACTTCAGGTATTTGGGAAGATTTTTTAATCAATATTCTATGCTCTAGAAACATAGATTTAAGTAGTTAACTAAAAAAAATTATATGTATTTATGTATTATTAATATAATGACTAGCATACATATTATACATACATATTTAAAATTAGTATGATTCTACAACAATATGATTGATTATCATGTATTCAAGATATAGTCCCTATCTAGTCCTGTACCAGAATATGTCATGCCATTTTATCATCCCAGTTATTCAATGAGGTCAGAGGTATCATTATAATTATTTGAAATTTATCAACAAAGAATCTGAGCTTCAAATAAAGTTAAATAATATATCCAATGTCATATCACTAATAAATGGCTATATTTTATTATGGCTTATTGAATACAAAGTTAATTACTATATATACTATATATATACACACAGTGTGTATATATGTATATATGCATATATGTATATATACATCACATTGTTTAGAAGCAAATTTACTTAGCTAAGTATTATTTCTTAAAGAAAAGGAAAGCATAAGCATGTTGGGCATTTCATGAATGAGAAGCACACATTACAACAACAAAGGAACAGTAGCAATAGAACAATGTAGTTTTGTTTAATAAAAACTGCTTACTCATTCATTTTCTCCTTACAGTTAAAACTTCCAAAAAGGCTATCTGGAATAATTATAGGGGCAGAGTGTCTAAACAAAAAGGTAGTATTTGCCTTCCCTTTCTTTCAGGCCTACAATTTTTTAGGATCGAGGTTAGAATTTTTATATACCCTAAACATGGCTAGAATTTTGTGTTCCTTTCCTCAGAAGGGCTAGCCTTATCTTGTAATGCACTTAAGAATTTAAAATTTCCTTGAGATTAAGTACAATATGTGTTAGATACTATTTTAAAAAAATATGAAGATGGGAAAGAAATGTAACAGAACAGTCTGTTCTTGAGCAGAATGAACAATGGTATGTAGTTTCCTCAAAAAAGATAAAATTACTAAGGGCCTCAAATTTAGCAATATATGAGGTTCAAACACTTTCTCTCACATTCCTTGCTCTCCTGTTCCACCAGCTTACATCTTCTTCCAGGGGGATTTATTAGACCACCTACATATCACTTCCCATTCATCCACTGAAAAAATGAGTTGAGATCAAGTGAAAACATGTCTTCTCGTCAATATTCCCAACCACTAATACAGTCAGGAATAATAGAAATCCTACTACACTCGACCTATTGAGTGAACATCTCTTTCTGTCTGTAGTCAGACTGCTTTTTACTGCCATTCTTATAATATTCATAAGCTTTCAGCCAAACTTTTAAGTGGTTCATTCACCAAACCTGGTGATTTTGTGACTATTCTTTGTTCTTTGAGACTTTAGCAATAACTTTAGAACATACTTTATTAATTTACCCAGTTATCTTCATTTGAAGTTTAGATAGTAGTAGTCTAAGCTATCTTTTGTTAACAAATACTGATTACATTTATCATAACAACTACAAATATGTTCACTCTTATTTCTAGTCATGTATCTCCCACTTCTTCTGATAACATGCTAAATTCATTGTATGGATTTTTGTTATATTTCCTAGTTGTGACTGAAGCAAAGAATACCTTTAAGTCTTTCTCAAGAACAGCAATAACTCGACTGGCTCAAGATAACTTGAATAAATAATCAGAAAATTAAATTTTATAAATTCAATAACAGTTTTGAGTTTTAGGTTACACTAATCATGTTTCTGATAATGAAAGCAAATTCTTACACATTGTAGTCCAATTATCAGAGAATATTGCTTAATTGTAGGCTGAGTCTACATCAAGGAAAACACTACCTATTAGCCTTATCTGTTACTAAAAGTAGTTTATTTTTAGAAAAAAAAATACAGTTAAGAAAAGACATACTGGTTTTAAAATTTTTATTGAAGAATATCATCGACATGATTTAAGTAATATTTATATCTATGAGAAGGGATTCTAGCAAGTTAATATTACAAATGCTCTCTACAGTGAAAGTCATAGCTAGAAAATAAAAAGATGACAATGATGACAGAGGAGACATATACATCAAGATGAAGGCCAGCATAGTTCAAAGCATCAGTCTCGCTATGTTGGAACAATCTATGAATTCAAAAAACATCTGAGAACTATCATTGCATTTAGATTCACTGACCACATTATCTGCTGAGTCCATCTCTGCTACTTCTACATGACCAGCCTTTGCTACTCCCACTTAATAGTCAGCTCAAAATGGGTGGGATAATATTTCATTGGGATAATTACTTAGGTGTGACTAAACAAGATCAAAATGTGAGCTTTAAACAATATCATCATTCCAAGTTGGCCTATGAAACTGAATTTGATATAAACAAAGGAAAACAGTTTCAGGTATAGACACACCAGGAAACAAAAATTGTAAAATAGTCATTAATAAATCATCGGCAAATGATGTCACCTTTTAGAGCATAATCACCTAGTATTTTCAGTAAGTACACTGCTAAGATAATATGAAATTTGGCTACCCTAAGAAACATGAATATTCCTAAGAAAAGGGGGACCACACAATTGAAGCCATCCCAGTAATAAGCATTTCTTCCTTCCTCAGCATATGTATAATTATAAATTTAACATAAAGGATAGAACTATCATAACATTTGGACAACCCTTTTTGAAGATTTATATGTACAGTTATGCATAGCTGTCCAAGTTAAGGTATTATATTATATTTAAATAAATAGGATAAAAATAAATGTTTCATTTTTTTGAAGTTCAGAGTAGTACAGACAAAACAACATTAGAATGAATCTTTCAGTAGCAAAAGGGACATAGTCGGTGACACAGTCTATTTTCTTTTGAAAACTCCACATTTTCCTGTAAATAAATAATACATGTCAAAATCTTATAATAAAGTAAAATAAAAATTTCCCCCCAGAACTATGATGGTAGATATCCGGCACAGGAAGATTTTCATGGGAGTATCCGAACTAGAGAATTCCAGTTTAGTTTATTAGACAGATTCAAGGTGGGGAATGTGCCTTAATCAGATATTCAACTCTAGCTCCACCAGAAGGAGAGTGTATGCAGGCAACAGTTTTTGAAGCATTAAAAGTAGCAGCCTCAGGATGGGTAAACACAGACTAGGAATGTTCACACTACATATTGTGAAGCGTTAATTGAAGAATGTTTATTTGGCACAAGACCCACCCCTTTTTGTACATTCCATAAGATAGTGGTGTCATGTTTACATGGCTGGAACCCTGCAGCAATTCACTCTTTAAAAGTTTCTAAATACTGTTTAATCACCTTACTTCCCATACTGGATTAATAAATGCAGTTTGATCTATGTCTTTGAACTCTACTTATGGATGATGTATTATCAATGATGAAAGATGGTGTGCTCATCTATAAACAGTTCTAACTACAGAAAGGTGTCATGTGTAGGCCACATGTGTGGGTCAAATGCCCAAAGCAAATTAAATATGGTAAATGTGATATTTTCCTGTTAGTGATACGTACATTTTTTACTTTTCAAGATATATAAAGTCGAAAGTCTTTCATCCAACTGAACAAGAAATTTAGAGACATTAATCTAGGTAAAATATGGAGTAAAAAATGCATGTAAATATATAAGGCAGGATTGTGTTTCCTAGGGAAAATAGTGAGCAATGTTGCAGATATTATAATTCTTCTTTTTCTTTTTTTTTTAACTCTTTAAAGGAAAGGGGCAGGCAGGAATATGAAGAGCAAGGCAGGCAGGCAAGAAGGGAGAGGAGGAAGTACTTTATTTTTGTTTTGTTGTTTATCTTGGTTGTTCACCCCAGTCCTGGGATGTGAACTTGGGTCCTTGGGATGTATGTGAACTGTGCTGGCTGAAGGTAGCTGACCAAACTGCTATTCCACTGGGGTGTGTCTAATTGTTCATTTTAAGGAAGATCTTTCTCATATTTATGCATGAATTGAAGTGTTAGCAGCCAGTAAGAAAATAAGAACACCAAAAATGTTAAGGTTTGATTAAGAAATTCAGTGTAAACCCCTGAGTCCCAATGACCAGAAAAGCCTGGAAAATAAAGGGGGAATTATATTACTTATTCAAAACTCAAGGCCTTATTTTTCAGTATACATCGAACTTTACTAAAGGAGTATGTGATGGAAGATGTTGGGCTCAAAAACAAGTTTTTATTTTAATTGACTTTACAGATCCATAATTTTCCATTTCTTCAATACTAAAGTTAGCTTTTACAAAATGTCTATTATTAAAGGAGAGAACTGGGCAGGCCTGAGTGTGTGTAAACTTTTAGAGATTTGAATTCTGTCCTTAAAATTTCTGTTGAGAAAAAGAAAAGTAAACCTATATTTTGGGGAAGCAATATTAGGGTATCATAAAGTTACACACTCATAGTGCTTATCAGAAGTAAAACGCTCACATCCATCTCAAAAACCCTAGAAACTATATAACATTTTAAATAAAAAACTCATTCATGAGACTGGAAAACAATATCCATACTCAAATGAAGGGCAAATCCATTTACTTGGTAGAAGTTTAAAAATGTTTGTTTTAGGTATTTAGCTTGTAAAATGTTTAGTCAAGATATTATAGTCTCTCAATTGCATCCTTAATTGAAGATTGTGACTCATTGTGACTCTTGGTTACTAGTTGGTGCATTTGTTTAGGTTTAGAATGAATTATTCACTATTTTAAAGTTTTTACAAAAGTGATTCACCTTCAATTATTCATTTTGAATATGTACAATAATTCTTCAGAAGTTTAAATTATGGCATTTAAATATTTAATATATTGTCATTCTTCATCCCAAATTTGTCTGTCATATTATTTTTCAAAAAGTCATCATGTTACACACAAACACACACATACACATGCATGCACAAAAGGGCTTTAAGGGTAGATAATCAAGTAAAAATTTGGAAATGATTACAGTTATGACTGGTAATTTTAAGAGCCTCTTAGAGTGGCAGATAGTGGACATATTAGACTAACAAGTCACTTAGTTTTAATACCAGAACATTATTCTGAATTTTGCAGCTATGTTTGCTCTTTTTGGGGGGGAAGGTCTCATTTTTAATTATTTAAAAAATTTTTAAGGAAACATTGCATCATAACATTATGTAGATTCAAGGTGTGTGTCATCGTAATTCAATATCTGTATGTAACACATTAGATTTATCACAGTGACCTAATTCTTTATGCCCCACAATTACCAACAGAAGTACAAAAATTTTCACTGGAGGGTTTGCACTTTAATTTACATATACTGTAGATAATTAGTAAAAGCAAGACATTTAAGAGCTTTAGTCTTAGAATGATAATAATCATAAATACCAAAAGTTGGGATATATACCAAAAACCTGCATAGCTTTACAATTAAGAGTAATACTAAGGAATTTGAATGCAAGAAAAATGCAAAATAACATACATTTTCTAACTGGCAAAATGGCATAAAGATATTCAGCTATTTCAGGAAGTTTATTTCCAGCTTTTGGTACTATAAAAATAAATGGTCTTATTAATCATATCTTAAATGAAGAATGCGATAGAATGTATTGCCTTAAAAATTAGTTAACTCAAATTAGTTACTTTCAACAGTAAAATACAAAAATCATTTATCTAGAATGTTTTATAAATATTTACATAAATGATTGATCTTTAAAGACTGAAATATGTTCAAGGTTTGTTATGAGACAAAGATAGTCTTCCATCCTCTTATATCTGTCATTTAGTAAAAACATTTATTGAAAACAGGATTATGAAATCAAGTTAACATGTGGTTATAATTAAAGGAAAATGTTAAATTAGTTTCCCCTTGAAATATGAAATTAAAATGCAAATTCTTTTTTAAAAAACATTGAAGCATAACAGTTATTTGGCAAAAAAGGTGATCAAGTCTATGTTATTATAGGTGTCAATATACAAGAACAATGTATAAAAATCATGACCTTTAGTGAAATCAGATTAAATAATTACTGGACCTCACATTAATTATCTTGGTTTGTTTTAGCAGAAATTTTAGCTATGTTAAGCCCATATTATTAACTTTAGTATCTTGCTAAAGTTTTGAGTTTACTAAGAAAAAACATGGATGCAATTGACAGCAAAGGCATTGAGAGCAAGACTTATACAAATACACACATATTGCATACATACTACATATATACCTATACATATACATATGAAAAATCTAATGTTCCTTGAGGGCTATTCATAGCTATCTACATAGCAGTCAAAATTAATCCATACTTTGCTGCTTTTCTATTTCTGATGATCAATGGTAGAGTGACTTTCATGATATGCAGATTTGTGTGTAGTGATTAGATGGCTGTGAACACAGGTAAGGATAGTACTTTTTGTCTCCTGATGTCATTCCGATTACTAAACCACAGATGAGGTGCCTTAATATACACTGAAACACCTCCTCACTCATTTTCACACTGAGAACATATGAGCATTTAATTGAGTGTGGTCAGATGGAGATTTAACAAAAGGATGATGAGTGACTGAAAGGAAGAAAAAAAATCTAGCAAATTCTACGTGGAAAGTGTCTATCTCTAGAAACCTCTTCTCCTCCCTTACCAGAAACTTTGGGGGGGGCAAACATTTTGCTCCCTTTTACAACAGGTCAAAGAGAAATCTCCTAATTGCAATGCAAAGTGTTAGCTGCATGGAGCAACTTGAGGATTCTAGAAGGGGATCCTTTTTTTCCCTAGCAATCTTTGCACAGCATGGTTAGAGGTAAATAGCCAATAGGCTGAACGAAGTGGTCAGCAGGGGAGGTGCTCCTGGAATGTGTTGAATGTGTATTCTTTAGACGCTTGGAAAGGGTGACTGCCCCCTTATTGGCTCTACTCATTTTCACTGGTTTGTAGGAAAACATGTTTCACTTCAGTAGGAAACAGGTACTACGCGGAGCACAAGCGTGAAATCACTAACAACTGACATTTCTTAGGTCTCTGAAATTAGGTTTTTAAAATAGAATAACATTTCATTCTCATTCGCATTGTATCTTCAATTTTTGTTTTGTGTATTCCACATTCTTTTTAGATTTCATATACTTCCATTTATTGACCTCTCTATATATCTACGTGTATATGTAAATATAGGTACATATTTTTTTAAAGGAAAGGTGCAGGCAAGAATGAACGTAAGCAGAGACAGAAAGAGAGAGGAAGAAGAAGCATTATATTTAATTTAGTTGTTCCTTCTGGCCTCAGGTCATGACCTGGTACCCCAGGATGTACCTAGATTGTACCCTTGTACCTTAACAGATAAGTTGCCAGGGCATGCCCACTTGTTGATCTTTTAAATATTCATATCAATGGCATAGCACTGGCTTGTCAAAGTAACACACATTTTCTTTTTATAATTTCATATATCAGGTGCACTTTTTTAATTGTCTAGTAGATTATACTACTAGCTAAGAGAGAAGAACAATCTTACCCATTAACTATTTGCTATACTGTTTTAAAACTCATAAGTATAGCCATCTTCATTAGAATAGTCACTAAATACTGAATATATGTATACATATTATATACACACACAAACATGCAGCTGGAACTATAAATCAGTAAACTGATAGAACAACTTAGTAATACACATGATAGAGATTTACTTTTTAGTTTATCCTATTTTTAAATTTGCCTTATCTTGATTGAAGCCTTTTTTAACTATGAGTAAGACACTATGCTTAGCATCTGAAATACATAGATAGATTAGTAAGGCAAGGTCCCTATCCTGAAGGTTCTGATATATTCATGCCTTGTTCTTTATGAGATTTTCATTTTGAATGGTTTGATGATTGGTAATCAATGCAAGAAGATTTGTGCTATTTATCAACATATAACTTCATTCATTCAGGAAAATATTTTAATTGTCCTTATTAAGTACTGCTATTCTCCATAACTACTTTCTTTTCTTTGAAAAAGAATTTTAAACTATGGAAAGTGAAATAATATATTTTTTCTGTCTAGTCAACTCATTTTTCCTTAAAAGATTTTTTAAAACAGTAGATGAACTTCTGATAAAAACTTGGGCACAGAGTTGCCTCTGAGAACAGGCTTGTGAGTTCCTGACTCACCCTCAGTTGCTTCATGCCATATTGCACTCCTACCCTAGTACTTCTAGTCATCTATTCTTGCTGATGCTTATGATAATTCTCTCTTCAAAATTATCTTAGGATTCCAAGTTACATAAATAACAATGATAGTGATTTTCCTAAGAAAGTCATTTAAAACTATCATGGATTAGGCTTTATATGAACTTTTGTTTGATATTCAAATTAATGTGTAATATGAAAAATTAGTGAAAGCTAATTAGCTTAGAAATAGTATGGTGATATTTAAACTTTCATTAGTTTGCATAGACTTTTCCCTATTTTTTTTTAATGAATTAGAGTGGTTATATACTAAATATTAAGACTACAAAAGTGTACTAAGAGAAAATTTTAAATGAAATAAAATAGAGCAAATGAATTTGCATGCTTTATTCTTTCCTTGGTAATCCCACAGCACAAGAGTACTTTGTTCTGTCAAAGCCATATCACATTGCATTATAATTACTGTTTATAGTCTATTTCACTGACTAGACAGAGAGCTTCAGGAGATCTTAATCTATCTTTGGATCCTGAGCTGTGACATAATCTATGACCTACAGAGGCTGCTCAGCATAGACTGATTGAAAGAATATGAGAAGAAAGAGAATGGGCTTAATTTCCTCATAATTAAATATGGGACCTCTTAACCTGTGCAAGTCCCAAACTTCCTAATTTGTAACATGGATGAAATAAAGTATTGTAAAGAGCCTCAAAGATATCTTACGTGTAAGTAGTAAGACTTGCACAGGGCTTGACTAACCTGAGTATCCCTTCCTTTGTTTCCTTCCACTGATAATATATGTGACACATTGGTTTAGCTAATGGTACACTCAGCACTTTTCTCTTATAATGAGAGTCTAGTGGGAGACAATGTTTGGTCAATGGACCACAAGCCTAGTAATCATGACAAAGGCTGGGCAAAATACTGCATTTCAAGGAACGTAATGGAGAGTCTTTACCCATAGCCTGGAGAACTCTTGGGAGGATTCTGGGAGAATGTGATAGCTAGCACTGAGGTATGTCCAGTAAGTATTTCAGGTAATAGAGAAAGATATGAAAAGATCACGAGGGAAGACAATGTGATGTTACATGTATAAGAGGGGCTTCTTAAATTCCTTCAGTACATTGCTTTTATAACCTTTTGTTATGACTCTGTGACCTCAGGCAAATAACTTCTATTTTATTTAATAATTGCTTTCTTTATTTTCATTGCTAATGCTTTTAAAAATAGGGAAATAATGTTTGAAAGAGTATTTGGAGGAGAAAATAAATATAAAATAAATACTTAAAATTCACCTAAGTATTTCTAGAAACTGAAATTTAAGATACAAACAAATCTTTCAAATCATTATCAACTACCATTTTGGTGCATGAATTGGAGACTAAGAACCAAATTTCCCAGAGTACAATTTAAATTGTGAAGGTAAATTCATTGTTTTATTCAATCACTGTTTACCTTATAATTATCTGCAGATATCAACCAATGTTTGAACTAGAATGCAGCAGCATCAAGAGAAGAAGTCATTTTTAAAGTAACTTTAATGTATCCATGTTATCAACATAGTAAGTATATACAAAATAGAATGAATTATGGCATTATCAATAAAAGAAAATCCTTTACTATATTTCTAGAAATTTGATTGCAAAACATATTAAAAAGACCAACTTCATGGGTTGAGGGCAAGAAATGAGCTATGGAATAATTCCTATACTATTCACATCATAAATAAAATAATGTCCTTTGTTCAATTTGACCTTCCAGGAATTATGCCCATAATTTTCTGTGGAAAGATCATACAGTAGAAAACTTTGTTGCCTTCCTGGTTCCTGAAAGAAGTAGAATTTCTAAATATCTTGGAGGATGACCATGGTTTTAAATGATATATTTGTTACAGAAGTAATTTTTTCATCTACAAATTTTCTAACAAGAAATAGCCTATTTTAATTAGCAGGATCCCATATGTTCCTCAAGCACAAGAGACATGTTTTTAGGCCTGCAGATAAGACACTATGAGATGGAATATAAACTTTAGGCCACAGTCAGAACACTGCTCTACTAAAAATAAGTGGCCATTTAGATGCTACTTTTTCTTGTTTTTCAAATCTATCATCAGAAGCAAATAATGGTTTTTGGTACAAAACTTAGTCATAAAATTGTCCATTAGTGGTAGGTAATGGACCATAATATTACATGTTTGTAAAAAGTGCATTTGGAAAATGAATTGCTGGAAATAATAGTCAGATGAGGAATATTAATATTTATACCCAATAACCTCATACAGATATCCTTTTTACTGACAACTGCCTGCACAGAATGTTTCATTTTCTTGAAATTCTATCACTTGTTGAGCTATACTCATAACAGGCTTTGTTGGGTCCTAATTGTAATAACAGAAAAATGAAAGTGATGAGTAATTGCTAGTTTCACGATATGTGTGATCAAAATAAATCAGAAAACAGTCTTGAATGTAAAGTATATTACAGGCAAGCAATATTAACTTATGTCTCAATCAAATCTGAATGCCTAGAGTAGATTTTCTTCCTTTACTATTAACACAGAATCCAAAGGAAATGACTTTCATGCAAGTGTGAAGAGAGAATCTGGCATTTGAAGTTGTATTTTCAACATATCTTCCCAGTTTAGTGCCAATAATAATAGAGGAGATGTGTTCAGTTTCTACCATGACCATAACTGACAAAGACGTTTATAGCTGAACATCATCTAATTATACAAAAAGAAATTAATTCTGACCTCCTTCTGCTTTTAAAAGGAATTTTTGTTTACATGAAGCATATACATATTTTCAAATCAAATTGAAAATTTGCTGTTTCTTTTAATTTTAATGAAGTGATTAATAATAATGAATAGTAAAATAAATGAATAAATGAATAATAAAGTTAGTATTTACTGATTACTCAGTATGAACCAAGCACTTTTCTGCTACATTTGCTAGTCTAGTAACCCTCTTAAGAACTTTTGAGGTTGACCCTGCTTTACAAATGAGGCAAATGAAGCAGAGAAATTAAAGTTTACTATTTTAGCGCATACATCTACAAGCTATTTCAATTATGATAAACTGACACAGGGATACACTCTGAATTACTGAACTCTTTCTCCCTGAGCAGAGAAATTACTTACTGAAAATTATGACTCAGCTCATGCTATTACTAAAAGAATAGTATACATCCCTTAAGTTATAGTCTCACCTGTTTATTTTCAAGAACCAAAGCATCTTTAGTATGGAATCAATAGCTTGATAGCCCCTGGCTGATCTAGGAACTTTGCTAGAGCTGACAGAATAATAAGCTAGAGTAACAACAGCAGGAGGAGAAAGAAATACTTTCAATTCAAACTCAGCCTTAGTTTCTCATCTGTAAAACATGAGTCCTGGAAACTGCCTTGCTTCTTCCTGAGTTACTAAGGAGTATAAAGAAATAGATTGTCCAGATGAACAAAAAATAGGCATTAACATGATGTGAAAGTTGAAACAATCAATTTTTAAACAAAAAAAAGGTGGTTGGGTTTGATAACAAGGGTAGAAGAGTCACATTTTAACTTTCCTAGAAAAAAAAAAAATACAGCTTCAGGTTTGATTTCCCCTGGGTCTGCCTCTAGGAATATACATCATTACAACTCCAAAGTGATTTAAGAGATTGAATTACAGGACCAGAAGAATCCCTGGATCTTGTAAAGATCAGCATTATATGGGCCACTCCAGGGTGTTCAAAACTTCTAAGAGAGATTTTCTATAAGTCAATTTGTAGAATAAGATGAAGCATGAGTGAAACAAAGCATAGCACATCACTAACCTATATTTCAGAAGTCTAGTGAGAATCAGTGCCACTACATTCCCCTATTCCAAAAATATCCATCACTCTGGTTCTACCCTGTGCCAATCAGATAAAACTGATCAGATAAAAACAGTTTTCTACTTTTTGGAAATTCACAGATTACTGAGGAGATAGATTTTAGATAATTAGTCATAAAAGTGTTATTTAGGAGTTTGAACTTCTATTTCTTAATGACTAAATGAGAATTTTGGAGTAAATGAATGCCAAAGTACCTTTCCATTTTATTATCTATAACTGATTTTTATGTGACAATCTAGAAATAAAACATATCACAATGTCAATTAAGAAATAAGAGAGTGGAAATACCAAAGCATGAATGTTAAACAGCATTTATTATATATTAATATGGGTATAGGGAATAAACAGATTTTGAAAAATGAAGGCAAGTTTTCTAAAAATAAAAGTCATCAAAATTTTTTTTAGACAAAAGGAACAAAATAAGCAAAGAGTTGCATGTTTTTCATATCACAATACTGTTCACTTACTGTTTTTCATTTTTCAAATTACCAGTCAATTTCAGCATTATTTAAATTATGCTATTTCATTTAATCCTACAGGAGCACTATGATGTACAATTATCCAAGTTTTAGATAGCAGAAGTGAGTCTTATAAAGGCAGCTCCCAGAGTTACAAAATGATATAGTTATTTTTGTGACAGGCCTCTCTGATTCCACATCCTGTGCTTATGTACATTATTGCTTCCCATTACACAACAGTGCTCATGAATTACTTTTGGACATGAAGCCCTAGTCTGACTGAATATAAGGAAGTGGACCATGGATATGAGCAAGAAGAAGATGAGGTCAGGAGATAGGTAACTGGATGCAAATGTATGTGGGTACATTAGAAACAGATTACAAAGTTCTTCAATGCTCTTCAGAAGTTAGACTTTATTGTATAGATACAATTCTAAAGGTTTTACAAAACACGTATTCTTTTAGTAAGAAAATACTGAGAGTAGAAGGATGTGAAAGAAATGTCAGAGGCTTAAATAAGGGTAAATGTGAACAGCTGTGTAACAATAAAAATTAAACTGAGATACATGAGGCACATTTAAAATAAATAATTACATCTAAATATCCAATAGTTTACTTTAAAATATCCACAGAAACAATACCTATGCTATTTTCAAATGTGTTAATAAACAACTAGAGAATGGTAACAACTTGGACATTACATTATTCATACATTCGTTCATTTGAAAATTATGAGTTATAACGGCATGGTAATTCACGAGTCAAGCTCCAGAATAGAAAAATTACAGAGTCACATAATTACTTAACATGTTTGTATGACAAAGAATTATGAGTAGGTACAAAATTATTAAATAAATTTGTATCAAAAAGGAAACCAGGCAGAAATCTGGAAGTAAACTGGGATTCTTAACCGAACCAAGACCAGATCTTCTAATAAATTTTGTCAATAAATTCTAATCTATTTTTGATCATGCAGCTCTTCCACTTCAGTAACAATGAAGCAAGAAACATTTTCTAAAAATTTACTATAAACAGTTAAGCTAGGTTTACGTTTCCACTTAACTTTCACAAAACATCATTCTGTGGCCAGTATGAATCTCATATGACAAAGAAAGAATTTAAGTCTCTGAAAAGGTTCATTTAATGAAGGGATCTGGGTACCAACATTGATTTGTGACTACGTGACTTTGAAAATAATTTTTGTAGGTTTTTGTCCTTTTCTATTAAACACAGGAAATGTCCTGTCAATTTGACAGGACAAATTGCCTCATTAAATGAAAAAATTCATTGCCTGCAACACATGGACAAGCATTTATACCTGGTGTGACTTGATGGGTGACACTTTGGAAGTCTCCATGTTTGTGATTCTCTGCCCAAAGCTGCAGAAGTAGAAAGGAACTTGAGGTTGATAAGTTTTGGGAGAAGAATCAGCAGGGGATTTCAGCATTGGTGAGAGTCTAAGTAAAACTGTACAGGGTAGGAACCATTGAGCCAGTGGGTAGAAGGGTGGTCATAAGAAATATATGCTATGAGTATGGTGAGATTGTAATCTGTGCAAATCTGGGAGGGAATCAGTATTAGCAATCTTCAGGCACCATGTAAAATATTCACCAAGTATAGGGCAAACACTGACACAGCATAGGTTATGTGTATTAGACTTATCTTTTGATGGCAACGGATGTTTACAAGATTAACAAAAATTCTAAAACAACAGACCATGAGAAAAGCAAGCCAGGCTTTATGTTAATTCAAAAGCTTTAGCCAAAAGTTCATTATCTAAAAAAATTTCCCTCCAGAACTCTTGGAAACATTCTGCCACATAATTAGAAATAATAATGCAAAGTCATTAGGTTATTACAGGATGCACTCAATATTGTAGCTTTTATACTGTAACAAAAGTTTAATTCCTTGAGTTTTATGCTGATGTTATCAATTGACTTCCATTTAATAAATGTCATTTACTAAACAAAGTTTAATCAAATAAGCAATATAACCTAATAATTGTTTTGCATTGTCTAAACATTTAAAGGGGGAAAGTTTCTCCCCATTTTAATTTAATATAAATAATTACATTAATATATGATTTCCATGATGTTTTATGATATAAATCTTATTCTGATTACTAGCTTCTTCTCCTTTATTCAACAAGAATGTAGAATGTATGGATAAATAGGTTGACTCCTTTTTATGGAAAATACTATATAAAAATAATGGGAAAATAAAATCGTAGATGATAATGTAAAATTTCCATTTCAAATAGACATTGAAAATAACATGAAATACCAAACTACTAATACTGATACTTATCCATTGTCTATCTAAAAATCAAATATAACTGGGTATCCTGTGTTTTTTATTTATTAATAATGGCAGCTCTGTACTGAAAACCAGTGTTTGCAACGAAACTAAACAAAAATGATCTACGTTTTTTTAAAGTTTATTTTTTACTTGTTGATTGATTTTACCAAGAAATATTGCATTATAACATTAACTAGGCTTAAGGTAAGGTATATGTAATAGTAAATTTATATTATATGTAGTTCAGTTTACTATTATTTTCTTTTTTTTTCCACAATATAATTAATCCCCTTTAATCCATTTCCCTCCCCTCCTCCATTTCTTCCTGCATCCACTGATTCGCTTTTTTGCTTTTTTTTTTTAGCTAAAAGTCTACTGTTGCTTGATTTAGTTCACTTAAGTCTACCTTCTTAGTCCTCCAAAACCAGCCACCAAATCTAAAAACACCTACATTGAAGATGATGGCAATTTTTGTTGTCATTAATAAAATAAGCAGAGTTTAAAATGAACAAGGTCCCTATCCTTGTTATTGTAATTTCTGACACAACCATAAAGAGAACTGATGCTTAGGTCCACACCCAAAAGACAGGAAAGTGGTGTGAACGTTCTCCAGATTTATTAGACAAAAATCAAAACAGTACTTAGTGGATATCAGGCTCAAGGTTATCATACTACTGAATTTTAGATGCCTATTTTGTTTCATCTCTGAAAGTTATACTACTTGGGTAAACATCCAAAACACTGACACATTACTGTATCTAGTCTGAGGAGAAGAAGGAAAGAAACTATATTCAAAACCTCACAAACTCTTGAACTTAAGCATCTTGTCTATTATCTGAAATGAAATTTTATACAATGAAATTACTGAATATGCTTTTACTAGACAAGGAAAGCAAAATGAAATGTTTCTACAGATTAACAATAATTTAGCCTAATTATGAAAGAGACCACCTATTTTCTGTGGGAAATGCATAAATAATAAATCTTATTACACAGGCACGGTGTGGGTGTCTAGCACATACTAAAATGATTGATTTCATTTGAAAAGGAACCTGTTGGAAATAAATGAAAGGGTTTATCAAACTTCTTATGGAATCACCAGAATAAAATGATGATCAAGATGACCGACTATTAGTATATCAGTTACACTAAGGCTTTCCAGTTTTATATAAACTTAAGTCAACATTTCTGTAGATAGACTTGATTTGATAATTCTTTATTTAATAAAGATGGTGGGTTTTGGCACTTGATTAGATCTGAAAAAAAAAAAACAAACTTATGTGTAGTACTGGAAGCAAGCTTATGAAGAGTTAACCAACAGAAATAAAAGCGATATCTAAGAACACCAAAGAGATAAGGGAAGAGAGAGAGACACAAGTAGAAATAGAGAAATGTGAGATGATGGGGGATGGGTGGGGGGAGAGAGAGAGAGAGAGAGAGAGAGAGAGAGAGAGACTGAAACTCCTTAGGGGAATAGTTTAAGAGTTCTCTGCTACTTCTTCCCTAAATGCATGTCTATAAAATTTTCTGTAGGTTAAGTTTAAATGGTTAATTTTCTGTTTGTGGAAATACTGGGTATTTGCTTTGTTTTTTTTTTGTTTTTTTTTTTTTACTATATGTATATATATACACACATACATATATGTGTATATAGATGTGTGTTTGCTTTTTTTCAACAATCTGGTGAAGTACAATAGGAAAAGACTGCTACTCTTATTTGATATATGGGAAAACTGACACAAGCAATTTATCACTTCACTTAATTTTTATATAGATAGTAGTGAAAAATTGCTAATATTTTCAAAATAAGAATGACAAAAAAGGAAAATAATTAGTTTCAGACATATAAAGAAAGCCTAGCAATTTTAGAAAAAATGGATGAAACTTAACTACTAAAATCTGAAAATAAGAATAATATCTGAAATGTGACCTATTCAAAAACACAAATCCCAGACAACACAACCATGATGTTTTGAGATCAATGGGGAGTTGTTAAAGAAAATAATCACCTCCCAATATTTTTTGTGGCTGGATTTTCTGATGCAAATTACACAGAATTCAACACATGGAATATTTAATAAGCAAATTACATAACCATCATTGAACATTTAACATGTACAATGATGGTCATCATAATTATAATTTTCTATTATAATTCTATTATCTACTAGGCACCATGTTTACTAAAGCCATATACATATAAATTTTAATTATCACAAAAATAATGCAATACTGTCATTATTTGCACTTTATAGATGAAAATCATGAAACAGGGAAAGACCAGCTTTTGTAGTAGTGATTGTTGTAAACTTGTTTAAATTCAGATGTACCTGATTCAATGGCTGTAAATCAATCACTACATTACTGGGGAGTTGGAAATAGTTACTATAGTTATTACATTAGAAGTCCTCCTGCCTGATATGTACTTAATGTGTTAACAAAAAAAAGTTAGAAAGGAAAACAAAATGATATAAAACCATAAATATTTAAATTTATCTTAAAATACATAAAGTACAACTTCTAACACTTCCAATATTTTCATGTCTGTTCATTGAGTATGAAATTAATTATGGCTCTATGATGTTTCATAAATCATATGCTATCATAATATAGACCACTTTAGTGAATCTGGTCACTTGTACCCACGTAAAGGCACTGATCGAATAAATGGAAAGATGGTTCAACACACATCTTTACAATTTTTCCAAAAATTTAATAATACAATGTTCAAATTTAATGTGACTGATTTTAGCTATGCGATTTTATTGAATCCTTCCAAAGAATTAGCTATTATGATTCTCAACCATGTTTCATTGCTTTAGACAATTAAATTATGCAATATATTATTAATCAAATTACATGCAAATTATAATTATATAATATTTAACTAAAGTTAATTACATATATAATAAACTGTATAATTTGAAATATGAGAATGGATGTATGAATAGACAAATAGATTTATTCTATTTCTAAGAGGAGACTTTTAATTCTTTCAGAAAATTGATTCTAACATCTCAAAAACTGTTTTACAGCAACTCAGTGTAGCTATTCTTTTTTTTTTCTTTTCAGGAATTCATGAACCCCTGTGAAAATCTGACAAGTGCTGGGACTTTTTCCTCAGAGAAATAAACACACCCACATGCATTTAAAGCTTTATAAATATTTTCAAGGTGCCTAAAGATGAAACAACTTCATCCTATGACTTTTATGAATCTATGCTCCTAAATTAAGAATTGTTTTTCTTTTGTCAATGTGAGAAGCAATGTTGTTTCTTTCTAATGAGATTTTTGATGATTGAGTGCTTCAGAAGTTTTGCAAACTTCTGTAGTTCCTAATGTTTTGGTTTCCTTCTTTTCAATAAAGCTCAACAATTCCATCAAATGAAATCCAGAGCAAACAGGAGTAAAATAAGGAAAAAACAAAACAAAACAAAATCCAAATCACTTTATTTCCCAAATCTTAAATCAGCTAGAAATGGCATAAGGTCAACCACTCACCACTTTATAGGTTACTGGCTACTCAACAGAAGCCCCCACCATGTTAAATGCAAATGTGCTACTTTTCGCTAACTACTGGCCACACTGAGTTACTTAAATTTTAATAAACTAAAATTAACTAAATTTAAAAATCAGTTCATTAGTCACACTAGTCATAGCTTAAGTGTTCAACAGCTCACATTTAGCTAGAGGCTACTGTTTTGGACATTGCCAAAAACTTCCAACATCTCAGAAAAGTTCTATAGTACCCAAGTATTTCTGTTCTCATTTAGTAATTTGTATGCTTGCTGGAGGTCAACTATGTTTTTTTCTAAACCAGGTTATGCCAACTGAATTACTATGACACTGTAGACTTTAATTAAAAGTTACATAAATAACTTAATATGAGTATAAAAGGGGAGATGCTATACACCTTAACATTTTGGAAAGACTTTAAAATTTACTTTAAAAATTGCTATCAAGTTAGATGTAGATAACTTTAAAAATGTATCATTAAAAACAGAAATAGAATTCTGCTCCCATATCTCTTTGCATAATATTTATACATATAGATATTCATGAAGAAACCAAAATTAGAAATCATAGATGATACACTATAGGATTTGCAGGAAAAAAAAAATGATTGATATTTGTAATCAGCTACCCCAAATCAAAAATTAAGTTCTTAGCTTACATAAAATTATGGCAAATATATATGAGGTCAAGTTTTTTAATTTAAACAAAAGATTAATTACATATATTTATTAATTTTTGTAATCCATTTCCTTAAAAATATTTGTGGACTAACTAATCAACTACTGACACCAATTATATTAAATAGCAAGCTTCTACTAAACATAGCAAGACTGCAATCAAATGTCTTCTTTGTTATTATGAAGTCAGTTTTTTCATAGTTGGTTGTGTTATTTCTATTTGCCAAATTTAACTTCATTGGATTAAACTATATTGAAAATGTATGGACAGGAGCCAGATTTGATTCCAAATTTAAGCATAGTTCATTTAATTATAACTCAAAAGATGCAATTATCAACAATAGCAGTTACTTTACTCTTATATTCTACCCAATCATCTGAGTACAGACTTTATATGTAGATGAGAACAATTATACCTTGCATTCACTCTATTTAATCTTTTAATTTCTCTGACTTTAAAACATTGTCTATTCATGAATCTGCATTAGATCTAATACTAGAATTACTACTACCACTACTACATTTCTTAAATTAAAATAGTGTCAAAACAATACTGTAATTGGAATTTGTTGGCTGACCAAGAAATATTTTTCATTCTTCAATTAAATTAAAAGGATCTATTTATACTATCATGGGTCATATATGTATAGACGAAATAATCATATGAGATGAAAGAACTTATCTATTATATATACCTTACAATTATATGAAAGTATGATAGATACTACAAATTAACCAGTTCAACTATAAGAAAAGATAATGCTAGTCTCATTAAAACATTGGATCTATTATAATTCAGTTTATTATCGAAAGTTGACTACACTTAGGTATCAATTTTAGATCAACAGAGTCATTTTGGAATATCTTGAACATTAGTTTGTCCTCTTCTTGTCTTAAAGTTGTCTTATTACACTGCCTAGAAGTAATTTAAGTTCCTGATCCTTATTAAGGTGGCTTACATAGTGATATATTTGATATTTCATGAGGGGAAAGAAAAATTGACTTCTGAAGTGAACTTAGTTATGATGATTATTTCACATTTACTTTCATTCCCTTAAGTAAGACTGCTAACAGGTTAACAAAGTCAAGTCTTTCCCTTTTTACTTAAGCTACACCACCAATTGCAATGTATCCTTTTTCCTAGAGAAACATTCTGAATGGAGGAGACATATCAGGGTAGAACTAGATGGTAGATAGTTTTCTTTCTATTCCTAGAAATAGAGGAGTGCCTATGTAGCTGAAAAGAAAAAATTAAATGGATACAGACTTCAGTTAAAAGATATATCACATTTATATGTTAAGATAAATTACAGTGTTATTTGTAGTCTTTCAGAAATAAAATCTTAGTATCTAACTTCAATTAAAAATGTTTTATGATTCTATTTAAACAACTATTGATAGCAAACAAAATATGTTTTTCTGGTTAGATTACTGACTTGGAGAGAAATCTAGGGTATGTCTATAACTAGTGAATTGAACAACTCACTAAACTCTGAGTTTCATTTTGGTCATCTGGAAAATGGGCCAATTGATCACTAACATTCTTATCACTTATAAATCTAAATTGCATCTTTAATTTCAATCAAACGCTATTTAAGTAAAATAGTACTTTGATAAGTAAAAATATATATGAATTACACAGATTATAATATAACTTTACTATATACAATCTAAATATAGGAAAATTTATGAGAAAGTCAGAGCTAAATACTATTGAGTCCAATAAGTGACCCAAGAATGGTCTGTCAGAGTGAAGAGAAACGAATTGGACATTTGAAAGGGATTTCACAAAAGTGAGAAATACGGGTAGTTCTTTAACTCATATCATCCACATAACATAAAGTTAAAAATAAAGACACACACAAGATGATGCCAACTTAAAAAGATCAAGAACTATCATCAGATAGACTTCTGCAAGTTTAAGTGATATTCCTAATTTATCTAAATTCAAAACTTTAAAATAGTGAAGGTGTCCACTTTAAGATAGAATTTCTCCACTGGACTGCATACTTATTTTATTTCCTTTAAAAATATTTTTATGTGCTTTTTCCAAAAGGTTACTGAATTCATCCAATAAACTGAGCACTGTAACAGGAACTGTGATTTTTGGGAAAATATGCACTATAAGTAGTAAAGATTAGCTGGTTTCATAAAGCACTCAAATAGTGTATCACACAATCAGTCAAGACTGGCTTGTAGACTGGTAGATGGAGTTTAAAATGTAAGCCCTCCTAATTCCATCAGGATATATTTTGAAGCCTCTAGAAATAGCTCAGATAACACATGATTTTATTGCTGAAGTTCCATTTCTTTTAAAGTGTATTGAGTTTCTCACCATTGCCACAAATGATCTATAGTTCAGTTCAAACTAAAGGGCATTAATCTAATACCTATATCTATGTGGTTTCTCAGAACTACGTACATTGCAGGAGACACAAAGTTCCCAAGGAACTTGAAGTTATCATTAACAGAAGATAGAGAAAACGCTATGGGAATAGAGTTAGGGGAGCTATGAGGTTTCAGAATTTAGGAAGTCTTTTTTAGAGAAGGAACAAAGGTTTTGTGTATGACCTTGAAGAATGTGATTAACAGGTGGTGGATTTGCTTGGAAGTAGTAGTTGAATGGTAGGAGTTTGTAACTAAAAAGATATTCTTTGGTATGTCAGAAACTTCAGATGATGATCTTTCACGGGTAATCTATATAAGTTTCTTAGGGGCTTAACATGATATAGTAAAAGCTGACCTCAAGAGTTAACTTCATATTCTGTATAAGGGAAACTAGGCATGGGTATGAAATAACACGTAGGGTGACATAATCCTGCATCACATCATGTGAGGAATGTTGGGGAATCACCTCTGCTCGTGAGTCAGGATTTGATAATAGAAAATAAGAGAAACAAGATGATTATTTACAGAAAGTGACTCATTTTTTCTCATAGTTCATTTACTGCTGGATGGTTTTCAAAAAGACTCAGTAAAATTGCCAAGTAATTTATCTGATTCCCTCATAGTTACTTTGGCCAATTATGAAGTAATATTATGAACTAAATTAGACTTTCTGGGTAAAAACCAATCCATTGCTTTGCAGTTGGTTTTCCTTTTCTTTCCCTCTCATCTTTTTATCTCCCTTCTCTTTCCTTCCAAATCTAACTCCTTCCTGCCTCATTCCGCAAATATGTTAAGGTAAATCAGTCACTACGAACATAAAAATATTTATATAGAAATTAGTGTATCGAAATATCAAAACATATACTGGTTAATTAAAGTATGATCCACTAATGTGTCACTGTGTCCTGACTTTTCATACTTTCTCTGTTTCTTGGAATGTAATAGAACTTGACCATTTCAAATTCTCAAGGGAATCATTCAATTTGGAAAGTTGTTCCTGCACTGAATGTTTGCTCGCTGGTATGGTTCTTCCTCCTAGTTTCCTATATATAAGTTAACTTTTTTTTATTTTTAAAAGGAAAGGTATAACAGGAAGGAATGAAGTCAAGTAGGCAGGGAGGTAGGAAGTGTTAGAAGGAAGAAACATTTTTATTTTATTTTTTATCTAGTTGTTCACACTGGTTGTTTCCTCCACACTCAAAACTCGAACCCATTGGCATGTGGACTCTCCTCCTTCAAAGGCAATTGACCCAACTGCTATTCCACCAGAGTATGCCAATTTAACTATTTCAACATATCAATATACCAGCAGTAGTCCTGAATCTTTGTTTTTTAAAAACACACATGCACATCTATCAGTTTGTATATTTGTCTTGTGATACTTTTACATTAAAATATATTGTTAAAAAATCTCAATAGCATGAGGAGAATAAATTTTTATTAATCACTAATAAAAGCATAAAATGATGGTATAAATTGCCAATGGTATTCTCACCCAACAGAAAAGTGTTTATTTTCTTCATTGATAAATACAGCATCTCTCTTTCAGAATTATGATTTCTGTATAACTAACATAATAGACAACTACATCTTTGTTATTTTTCAAAAATTATTTTATAGTATCAGTTCACTTTATATGGGGTAGAAGGAAGACCATGATTTTATGCATGTTCGTAGTATTTTTATAGGATTATTCTTAAACTGCACATCATAGCTGCCTTCTCTGACAGTTCTATTAAAGCGTACTCATATTATAATACTACCAATGGAAACAGGTATTTATGGCAATAATATTCTATTTATTTCATCAATATGTACACTATCAGCTCTCTAAATCTACACACAGAGTACCAGAACACACGCAAGTAAACACACACACAAACACACCCACTCTGATCCTAGGCTCTCAGGGGCTAAACTACTTACAAAGACATTATTTACCACTCAGTTTATTTCTAGACACAACAGTGTTTCTCTTAGCTATAAGTCATTTTCTTTATCATCTCTTCGTTTTTTGTCTTTACTTCTCTCTGTCTTGTCCATGTCTCTTGTCTCTAGTTGATTATCTCTTGGTTAGTCCTTTCTTTCTTAGAGATGTCTAACTTTTAACTTTTGCATAACAAACAATAGCTTGAGAATAGTAGTATTTAGTTTTCTAAGGTTCACATGTTTTTCCTGTTGGTAGTTCAAAAGTTCCTTCTCAACTGCTATTGTTAGAAAATTCTAAATTTTGAGATATTCTGTAAGCCAGAGTGTTCTACAGCAAGTTCATTATCAAGTTGCCAACACATTAGTGTTCCTGATTGATATTTATCTAAAAATATCGTATTATATAGTCAGTGTTCATGTTTGAAGTTTCAAGTTCTAATGGCAACAATTATTTAATTATGTAATTGAAAGATGATCTATGAAAGCTAGTCTCTATATAAATTATACTATTCACTGTCACTAAAATTAACAGCATGGTAAAGAATTTCAAAGAGATCTATTTATTCTGTCTTTCCTTCAAACAAAAATATGATCAAGTACTCAAATTATACTTATTATTAATTATTATTTTCTGGAACTGTTTCTGATTTAGTTGTCTCTGGTTTATTCAACAGATATAGCTGTACAAATATAAGTCAAAGAATGTAAAGGAGTATACAGAATATAAAGCTGATTTATAAACACTGATGCTGAAAGAAAAAAGTATCTGCATATAAAGTAATCAAAAATTCAAAATAAATTTATATAATATAATTTTAATATTATAAATATAATTAATTTATCAATAAAGATGAACTTGTTTTATCCTTTTTATTCTAGAGAGAAAACACTCTCAAATTTTAAATTGTATGTCTAGGATGAGTGGACATACTCAAAACGCTAAAAAAAAAAAGTCAATATTATTACTGATTCTGAGCAGTCCATGAATTAAATTTAGACAAATTTTAGGACTAATAGAGAAAACTCAGATTTGTGACTATTATAATTCATTCAAATATTTAATACTCACTCATCACAGTGTGAGATCTTATACTTCATTTATTCATTCATTCAATGAATATTTAGTTAATATAGTTAATGCAATGAAAGGGATACAATAAAAAATAAAGCACGGACTTTTCCCTCAAGGGGCTTACATTCTAGTAGGGGAAAATATAAACAAGCATATAGATAGACATACGTAAGGAAAAAAGTGATGTGTCATAAGAAAGTCTCAGATAATGTACTATGGAAGCCACTGACACTAGCAAATATAGTTTCTTTTACTGTCGTATATAAGTATCTAAGTAGCCAATAAAATAGGAAGACCAATTTTCGATCTGCAAAATTAATTGCCAAATTTTGTGAAACTCTAAATAAAAAAAAATGCTATATTGATGCAGTGAAAGTTACTAGTCACTAGTTCTTTATAATGTTTAATCACAGAGTAACAACCTATTAGAAATAACAATTTGTCAATGTTTTCAAGTAGATATAAATGGAATATCTACTATTTAGGGATGAAAGGATTACTTAAATGCATTAAAGATGCAAATTAATTATCTAAAACTCATGACACATTACCTTCTTGCACAGAAATTGACTTGATCAAATTAGAGTGATGAAGAATTCCTCGATGGCTCAAGTGTGCTCCAAGGAAAGCTAGAAGGTTGTACAGTTAACTCCCAGGGTGTAACTCTAAACCATACAACCTACTACCTCAACCCGGATGCACACAGTTTCCAACGATGCTTCAAACTCCTTATCATATCTTCTGTCAGCTCCTTCAAATATGGTGGCCATACACCTAAGGGCTTGGTAAGGATGGAGACATATTCTAACATTTCACCAGTAAATTTATTGTTGTGTACGAGCGGTATTCTGACTTTTGGGGTCTCCAGCATAGATCACACAAGAATTCCTTTGACAACTTTCTTGGCCTATTTCTATCAATTACTAATGTTAAAATTCAAAAGCATTCAGATTTATATTTTAAGAGAGACACACTCAATATTAACATATAAATCTAGCTGTAACCTTTAATTTTCTTATTGATTTTGATGAGAAGCACTAAGCACTGTGGTTTGAACTTAAGTTTCTGAATGGGATATATTCAGATTTTTGCTTAAACCTTACTCTTAAAAAATTTCAGTTTCTATGTTTATAGGATTCAAATTTGAATGCTGTGCTAGAAATCCTTCAAGTGGTCCAAATTGATGTCTGCCTCCTAGGACAGATGACGCTTACTATATCCATGAAGAACAAAGGAAATATTAATACTTTAGTAGTAATCAAGTAGAGTTTAACAGGAATTTGATTGAAATATTATTTAACAGCATTGTGTATAGTATTTTGTCAGATTACCACACTGACACAGACCCATAGAAGCGAGCTTGTGCGGTCCACTTCACCACAAGATCGGATCTACGGGTTTACGCCAATGGGCAACATCTCACATGGGCTCCCAATTAACGCAGATTTTGTATAAATATCTGATAATAATATTGATTATCAATAATAGCAAATAATATTAAATCTTTAGTCTCAATATTTTAAATGCTGAAATGTTTACATATTCCCAGTTAAAGGCCTTCAAAAATATTTTAAACTAAATACAAGTTTATGTATATCAAAGTTTTAAAACAGGATATTGAAAATTTTTTCACAGATTAGTTTTGTTTTAAAAGCTAATATTCTGGAATCAGATTGCTTTAATTAATGGTAAGTTTTAAAAGGGAAAAAAGGGATCCATACATACACATATGAATTAGGTAACTGTGAGGCATAAGTATAGTATTACAAGCCTATAATTGAGACCAAATTAGCTATCAAGCTAATTTTGTAAGAGTTAGACTATGTTTGCTGTAATTCCTATAAAATCTCAGTTAGTGGTTTCAAAGAATTGGAAGACTATAACTCTCTTATAAAACAAGTAAAATCTTGTTGACTAATCAGAGAACCAGAAAGCTATTTAAAAGTCTTAAATATATACGTATGTGTCTATAGTTGGAATAGTACTGAAATTACCCATATTTGGATAAATTATTATCAGAAAACTAAAATTAATAAAACATAATAACATAATGAGTGCCAATATAAAAGTGTCAACTAATATACTCCAGATCTATTGCATAAAAGATCATCTTGTCTCTTAAACATGAAGATATCAACATATTTTTCAAAAACAGATATACAACTCTCATCTGGTCAACAGGTTGGGCAAAACTAAAAATTGTTATTTAAAAAAATTTAACCACCAGACAATAAGCAAACACAAAAAGAATAAACAGAAAGCCAGTCACATACACATTTGTAAGAATCTAAGTTCAGCAACAATAATTTATAAGTTGTACAATCATTAACTTTCACTCATAGCCATAATATTTAGCATTTTAAAAATATATTTTCATTGCAAAATAAAAATTACTTAGTGTTTTTGCATGATTTGAAACAAAATGTGTTTTATCGACGCTATATAGTCAATTTGGTCTACATAATTTTTTCATAATTATGTGTTCAGATTATTCCTAAACTTATCAAAGACTACAGCAAAAAAATCAGCCGTTGTGCATTTAGTTGTAGGAAAATTACTTCCACAGATATTCATTTATTTAGATGCAAAATGAAAGGCAATATTTGTTTGGGGTTTTATCATAGCTCTAAGACTATATTTTTTTGCTTCATTTTCTAATTAGTTTACATTATTTTAGAAAACACAACTTTATTCCCTCCCTGTAGATTTCATTTCCTGTTATATGGCATGACAAATGGAAAAGTATTGTTTTCTTTTTTCCTAGTAACTTTCTGTTCAACCTTTTTTCACTCATACGTGTGGATATATGTAACTATATATTCAAAGGAACTGAAACTATATTAATCACAAACTCAGACAAAAATTTTTCAGCAAGGTGTGTAATATTACACATTCTTAAACCATTCATGAAAATTCCAACAGCTAGATTCATAGACGACGAAACAAATTCTTATAAACACAACTAACATGATTTTTGTATTTTTCTTTTAAAATACTAAAAAAAAAAATTGCTTGTTTATTTTTTATTTTTACCTGAGATGATTGTCTCATATGATCACTTTCTTCATTTCTCATATCCATTTTAAGATTTTTTTCCTAAAAAAATCACAAAAGGAGACATTATCAGACAACTGCTGTCTAGGAGAAGCATCTGGGTGGATGGAGGGAATGAAGATAGACGATCGAGAAGAAAAAAACAATATCAAAATGGGCAAAACCTTTTAAAGTTTTTTTTTTTTTTGTAAAGGCCTGGAAGACTCATAGAGCCCCACCCAAGGCTACTCATATGACATATAATGTGGATACATAGTTTGAATTTATGCCTTCATTTTGGTTGGTGTTGTTTTCACAGTAACAGTTTTGAAAGTGAAAGGAGGTATGGTTTTTAAAGAAGCAAGTAGGACTTTACACAATGAAGTAGTGAAAGCTGAAAAGAGATTTGGATTTGGCATGGAGCTTAATAAGATAATTAAGAGTGTGGCGATTAATGGTTCCTAAAAATAACATTTAAAATAATGTTTTTCAACGAAAGGATCTTGAAACATGAAAACAGATTTATAAATGTTAATTAAGTCTGTTAAATTGACTTTCCATTAGCTGGGCAGAATAAAGGAAAAAGAATGATTTTTAAAATAATTAGTGAACAATAACCAATAAACTTAATAAAATATTTTATTTGAATACCAGTATCCAGAGTATCCAGAGCGAATGAAGCATTTATTCTCTATTGTCTTATTATTCTACATATTTTCAATAAAGTAAAATACTTTAACAGCATATGCTTTCTTTAAATTTATTGTCTTCATAGAAAACAGTATAGCTGTTCTTAATATGCAAATCAGTGTTCATTGATATCTGTTGTTTCCTTTAAAAGCATTTTTCTTCTTAATTTTTAAACATGTTTAGAAACAGTTTTAACCTAAATTAAAGTAGGTGGAATACATCTGTTAATCCTTTCCCACTGAACCAGGCAAAACTGGGTTTTGATATAAAATGCTTAAATTGCTTAGCAATTTAATTCTACCAGCAGACAAAATAATTAGACTGCAATGCATTTATCTGCTGAGCCAATATACTGCTTTAACCTGAAAACAAGTTTGTATGTACTTTTTCCACAAAAATACTTAATGGATATTTCCAAAGCTCTTTACAACTGCTCTAAGACAAATACTTCCTTTTAGAAAAGAAAGTATTCTTGTGGAACAGTTTCTTTTCTGCTTAGCAACTGAGAACATGATTTTTTCATTCTTATTTCTGTTATATCGAAATCCTAGTAAATAATTTAAATATAATTTCTCCAAACTAAATGTATTTATCAGTAGAGTTTAATGCTGATTCAAATATGTTTTTTTCAGAAGTTCAAAAAGTTTCCTCTTTCACATTTCAAATTATGAATCACAATAAATGAAAGATTTACTTTCTTTACCAACTATGGACTAAAGGCTCACTTTACTTAGCACAAACTGATACTGTATACACAAAACACAAATAACATTTTAATATAGTATAAAACTTCTATGTATAATAAACATAAAAGCATGTACCATTTTTTATATAGATTTTTCTAGCTTTTACTTAAGTTTCTAAACTATTCAGGATTAGAACAAGAGAGCAAGAGGAAAAAGTTAATAAGAACAAAAGTAGGTGACAAGTTAAATAAAAGTAAATGGAAAGTTCAAGGATCCTCTTTTATATAACAGTAGACTTAAAAAAGAAACAACAAAAAAAGTTATACCTGATATGAAAGGTGCCATTTCACCAAGTGCAATATATTGCTAATTATGCCACATTTTTGAAATAAAAATAAAGAAGGCTCATTTGCTTATGTTGCCTTATAAAGCTGCTTTACCAAACCCGATGTCTCTGTAGTTACACAAGCCAATGTTTGCTTTTTTTAGTTTGTTTTGGTTTGGATTTTGGTTTGTTTTTGTTTTTGTTTTTGTTTTTGTTTTTGCAGGAGCTTCTCTTTTTTTTTTTTTTTTTTTTTTCAGCCCTGTTGCATGGAGTTAGACAAACTCAGATTTTTTTTTTCCTTCGAGGCTCCTGCATTTTCTTGAGAAAAAAAAAAGACCAGGGTGTTTGTCTTCTTTTTCTTCCTTCTCGGTATTCCAGGCACAAAGCACTGCGCAGAAGCTGCACCAATCCTTGCTGTCCCTGGCAGCAGAATGGTAGAAGGTGGGAGAGACCAGGAATCCTTCCAGGCTGTGCTGACTTTAGAAATGAGGATTGCACACGTTTGTCTCCTGAACCAAAAGGGTGAGAAGGCAGGATGCCAGTTTCCTACATTGCAATGATCTCATGTTCACTGCTGCTGTCGTCCTGTTTGCCCAGTTCAAATGGCTGTTCATTATATAAGAGAGAGAGAGAGAGAGAGAGAGAGAGAGAGAGAGAGAGAGAGAGAGAGAGAGAGAGAGAGAGAGAGAGAGA